>VMDO01002218.1:5716-25789 GCA_007922755.1 Pedetes capensis
TGTCAGTGCTTCTCTGCTGTTCATAGGGTTTTCAATGGCAGATTGATTTTTGGGAGGGGGTTGCCAGGTCCTTCTCCCAAGCCTACAGCTTCTGGTGTTCCCAGGCGGTCTCCCATCCAGGTACTAACCAGGCCCGACCCTGCTTAGCTTCCGAGATCTGACGGGATCGGATGCCACAGGGCTACCGCTGCAGGCAAATTGCATTTATAAACCCTAAATTCTACCCACCTTTTTGAGTTACTCATCACTGAGCATTGTGTATGTATTCACATTGCATGTGTACATAATGTTTTTCTTTTCTCTTGCTAAACTATCTTTTATCAGTTTAATTTGCCTCCAATTGTAGAACATAATGTAAATTTCTCTTCTCCTACAAAGACCAAGAATTTTGGGGTTTTGTAATAATGACCACTTTAGCTTTAAAAAAATTACCAAAAAAGCCGGGAGCAGGGGCATATACCTGTAATCTCAGCGATTTGGAAGGTGGAGGCAGGAGGATCGCAACTTCAAGACCAGAGGCAGTATGACTAATTTAGCAAGATCCTGTCTCAAAAAGTAAAAAAATTGGCTGAGGGTGTTCCTCAGTGGTACAGCACTTGCAAAGCATGCAAGTGTGAGGTCCTGAGTTCAAACCCCAGTACCACAAAAAATATAGTTCTTCACATATATTATATCTTTTATATATTTGTATTTATAACATAAATTTTAAAATATATATATTTATATCTATTATTCTGTCCTTGCTTGGCATGGGATGAAAATATGCCTAGATTGCCTATTGGGTCACCCAATCCTGGGAGATGATCAGGAGGCAATAGTGACCCTTCTTTCTCTTTAACTTCCCATATGCTGAAGAATTCAAATATCTTTCCACAGCAAATGTACTCAATGTTCTATACTAACAAAAGCCCACAGAAATAAAAGAGAAGTGGATGATTCATACATTTCTGGATAGATATGGTTCATGAGTCTTATTCAATTTATTTTGCATGCATTTAGAGTCAGAACATCTGGGTCATTGGGCATTTTCTTATTTAACATATTACTGGCATTTCCATCTGCCTGTCTGGTCCCTGTACAAATTTCCCATTTCCCAGTATTTCTCAAGTGGTTTTCATCAGAATCATTTGAAGGTCTTATTAAGCTAGATTACTGGGTTCCATCCCAGGAGTTCTGATTCAGTAGGTCTGAGGTAGGACCAATAATGACTTTTCTAATAACTTTGCAGGTAATCTTGTTGCCACCAAGGCAGTTGCTGCTGCAGGGGTGGGGAAGACGAAGGTCCCACATCTCACATGCCAGTTTTTCACAGCCAAATCAACGAGAAGACAATTGGGACAATTAACCAATTATATTGAGAGATTAATGTTTTAATTCACTAAATTAAACATAAGGAAGAAATTGTTAAAAGTAGAATATGTTCATTATAAAAGCCAAATTGGAGAGGGGGGTATCCTGCTTTTCAGTAAAATATGAGATTATTTGCTATAGCATTCCACTTTGTTTTAGTTTTGGAGTGATGACCCTAAATATACTTATAGGTAAGGAAAAAATTTTATAATTTGTTTAAAATACAGTTCATGGCGAAAAGGACAAAGAAACTAATTTTGCATTTCACGTTCTAGATAGCTGTCATATATACTGTCAAACAGCAACACTGATCCCTTGAGAGAAGAAAGCAATTCAAGTTTATAGTTTTCACTAAAGAAGCTGTCTTTTAGATACTTGATTTCTGAATTTTTGTGAATCATGTGCATTTCCCTGAGCAAAGAAGGATTGAGTTCTCTGTTGGGTAAACAATTTTCATTGTTACTTTAGCAGAGCCACTATTATTTTGAAAAAAATAATCCTGAGAGTGACTTTTAAATGGTGGTTGGTGGAATAAGTCATATAAAAAAAGGACATTAACATGGCAAGACTTAGGAACTGGATGGAATATTATAATTTTTTTAAAGACATTCTTTTAGGTGAACAGAGTTTAGAATTTCTACAAAGCTTTAGCATGACCCAGGCAGTTCCCAGCTTAGAAACAAACCCTAAAAAATCATTGGAAAGTAATTGGTATAGAATTTGGAACAATTTCCACATGACATGATTAAACTTACTACATATCATCTAAGCCAGTTTTTAGCGGATTGTTTTCCTTGCAGATCCATAGAAAATGTACAAAATCCAGGCCAGGCGCAATGGTGCATGCCTGTAATCCCAGCGACTTGGGAGGCAAAGGCAGGAGGATTGCAAGTTTGAGACCAGAGGCAGTCTGCATAACTTAGCGAGACCCTGTCTCAAAAAGAAAAAAAAAAAAAAAAAAAAAAAGCTGGGGGTGCAGCTCAGTGGTACAGCACTTGCAAAGCATGCAGGCATGAGGCCCTGGATTCAACCCCCAGTATTGTGAAAAAAAAAAAAAAAAAGAATGGAAAAGCAAGCAAGCAAGCAAGCAAGAAAGAAAGAGAAAGAAAGAAAGGAAGGAAGGAAGGAAGGAAGGAAGGAAGGAAGGAAGGAAAGAAGGAAGGAAGGAAGGAAGAAAGAAAGAAAGAAAGAAAGAAAGAAAGAAAGAAAGAAAGAGACAAAGAAACAAAGAATTTACACAATCCCTCAAGACAACTGAAGCACCAGACCTTTGTTTGGAAAAAGCAGGAAAAAATCTTTTGTAATATAGCCTTTCTATATAATGTATTGTTGAAGGAAATACCATATGGAATATATGCTGTTCCTTTACTAGGTGTGAAGTCTGGGGCAAGTCATTTATAAACCTTCAACTTTAGTTTCCTCAATAGTAAACTAGTAGTCAAGAGCATTAGAAACAATGTTTACACTGATAGTTAAGAGCATTGGAAACATTCTTATCACACTGGAAACCATGTGTATAAATGTATCTTCTTCTTGTTGTTAGGTGCCAGAGTTGTGTCTGACCCTTTGTACAACAAAGGAAATACTATTGTCATACTTCTCTGATATTTATAGGGTTTTCAATGGCTGATTATATTTTGGGAATGGGTTACCAGGTCCTTCTCCCAGGCCTACAGCACTTGGTGTTCCCAGGTGGTCTCCCATCCAAATACTAACCAGGTCCAACCCTGCTTAGATTCCAACATCTGAAGGGATCCAATGCCACGGTGGTATGGCCACAGGCATAAATGTATATAAATGTATATAAACTGGAAATAATGTATATAAGCTCACTTTCTCCCACACTGCAGGGTGTTGATATGATGCTTATTATCTATTTAATCACATATTCTGTACCAGGAAAAATACTAGGAAATTTACCTACTATTCTACTTAATTATCAAAATAATCATATGAAGTAAGTATGGATCTTCTCATTGCTAATAAACAAAGAATACACAAAGGAAATGCTTAAAATTTTTAATCTTAAAACAGGTCCCTACAGAAAAAAACGCATTTAACTAGAAAAGGGTAAAACCACAGATCAACATTAATTATAACATTTTTTTTTGGTATTAGGGGGTTGAACCCAGGGTCTGACATATGCAAGGCAAGTGTTCTACCACTGTGTTGCCACCCCAACACCTTTTTTTAATTTTTATTTTGAGGCATGATTTCACTAAGTTGCACAGGGTGCCTCTGGCCTCAAACTTGTAATGCTATTGCTTCAGCCTCCCAAGTACCTGGTATTATAGACATGTGCCACTGGTACCTGGCCAGTTGTACCATATTTAGAATAATTATCTCATTGATCCTTGTGACTATCTTATAAAATAGGAATAAATATTTTTTGTTTTATATTTTGAGAATCAGCTCATTTCAGAGTCTAATCTAAAGTAGACATTATAGGGGAGGAACTATGAGGAAGAGATTCAGATTTATGAAATTCCCACATCAGTTACAAAGCAATGATTTCAGTCTGGGTGAGCTTTTGCTTTCTACTTGAACTAAAAATACTTCTGGCAAGTGAAGGGGACTGGAATATAATTTTTTTTTCCTGTAGAGTTTACATCCAGCTTCCCCTAATATTAATATCAAAAGTAAGAAATTGAATATTGGTACTACATCTCAGTTTTCTACTTTGTCTTCAGTCTGTGCCAGATCCTCAGTCTTTCCTTGTCTTTCAGGACCTTGACACTTTTGAAATTACCTTGTCAGGTATTTTTTAGAACATCCTCAGTTTGGATTTGACTCATTTTTTTTTCCGTAAGTATACGGAGGTTAATTTTTGAGAAGAATACCATAAAGATGCGCCTTTTTTGGTTCATGACATCAGGGGCACAGGATGTTAATATGTCTTACTAGTAGTGGCATTAACACTGATCATTTGTTTAATGTAATGTCTGCCAAGATTTTCTACTGTAAATTGTTTTTCCTTTTGTCATTAATAAATATCTTAAGAAATTGCAACAAGAATAGACAAATGGGATTACATGAAATCAAAAAGCTTCTGTACAGTAAAAGAAACAATCAACAGAATTAAGGAAGAGTCCACTGAATGGGAGAAAATCTTCCCATCTAACACATCTGACAGAGGACTAATTTATAGAATTTACAAAGAACTCAAGAAAGCAATTCCCAAGACAACAAATAATCCAATACACAAGTGGGGAAAGGACCTGAACAGACAGTTCTCAAATGAAGTTCATAAGGCCATGAAGCACATAAAAAAAATGCTCAATATCCCTAGCCATTAGGGAAATGCAAATCAAAACAATGCTGAGATTCCACCTAACTCCAGTAAAAATGGCCAAGATCAGCAGAATAAATAATAACAAATGCTGGCTAGGTTGTGGAGAAAAAGGAACACTCTTACACTGTTGGTGGGACTATAAATTGGTTCAACCACTTTGGAAATCAATATGGAGATACCTCAGAAAACTAAAAATAGAACTGCCATATGACCCAGCTATACCACTACTGGGAATATCCCCAAGGGGAGATGAGTCATCATACCACAGAGACACCTGCATCTCCATATTTGATGCAGCACTTTTCACAATAGCAAGGATACAGAACCAACCAAGGTGCCCATCAACAGAAGAATGGATAAAAACAAAACTATGATACATGTATACAATGGAATACTACTCAGCAATAAAAAATGAAATAATATCATTTGTAGCAAAGTAGATGGAACTGGAGAACATCGTCTCAAGTAAATGAACACAAGCTCAAAAGGAGAAATACCATATGTTCTCATTCATATGTGGGACCTGAATCATACTTAAAGGAAGAAAAAATTCCTATACATAAACTGATATATAAAAAATGCACAATTGAGCTTAGTGAAGAAGGGACAATATAACGAGTAGAAAGAAGGAGGGAAGGAACTAGCAGAGGGAAGTGAAGATTGGAGAGAATGGGATAGGGAGGAGGGTCAGTGTGGAGGGATGAATGGGGAGAGGACGATCTCAGTGTAAACAGCACAACTTCATGAGTACATTGGAAAAATAGGGGGATATAATCCAAATAAGTATTCAGATTTATGCAATTCCCACATCAGTTACAAAGCAATGTAACAAAGCAATTATTTGTAAGTTTAACTACATATTACCCATAAGGCTCCATAATCTTTGTGGGCTGATGAAAGTGTTTCCAGAAGTGATATAAAGGATGCATAATGGAAAAAAGACAATGCCATATTATTCTGTACCCTATCATCATTTACCAATAAAGGGAAAAAATAAATATTTTGAGAGAATCTCTGGTATTTTGACTGAAGAAATTTTCTGGAGTTTTTTTCTTGAAAACAAGTCTTATTGATGGTGTGGAGCCATTTAATAGAAAAAGCTGTAGTATTATGGGTCAAGCAATGAAATTATATTGATAGGAAAAGCATTCAAGTATAAAGTCTCAGTATCTATCTCCTAAATGAATATTAAAGTCTTCAACTCATATTTTCCAGGGAGTTGGGGAGGGAGGGGAGAGAACAAAAGAAAAACAAATGAAGAGTATCTATTGACGATTGGGACATATATACAATGTGTAACAAACCTGTTGAGAGTCTCTCAATCCCAGATCATTGCATCATTTGAATTTAGTAGCACAGATACTCCTAGAAATTACATCTGTAATACATGTGAAAGGTACTCATTTTAGGGTCTCCCAATTCCATTTTTGCTGTAAAAATATTCAAAGGAGAGCAAGGAGGGAATTTCTGTTGCCATGGCAAAGTTTTCAGGACAAATTTTGCTGTGCAAAGCTAATAATGGACCAATACTTTCCAGGGATAAGTAATAATCAGGTTATAGAGAAATAGCAGAATAACTTTGTTGGGGATTTTTTAAATGCACCATAACTAGGGTTCCTCATACGAGCATGAGGGACTGACCTTTAGCTGACCCCAGGGCCACATTCCACTCACTCCCTCCTACCCCTCCCATCCAGTGAGCAAAGATGGCTCCTGACCAGCCTGACCAGCCTCAACCACCTCAATTTTGATTGGCTACCTCTAGCACCTCAGTTAAATAACTGCCCCTACCTAGCAGGTATGACAGTTTACCTGCTGCACCTGTCAGGAATGTGCCCTGATTGGCTAATTTCAGTACACATCCCCTTCCAGGACCCTATATAAGCAGGGCTCCTGGACTCCCTTCACCCTTCATCTCTCACCATCCCTCAACTGCTGTCTAGACCCCATCACCTTGATCCAGCGCTCCCCAATCCAGTGGAAGATCTCCAAGCAAGACAATGTGTCAAGACCAGGGGCCCCAAAGCGCCAAAGGCTACAAGCAAGCCACAAAGAGCTTCCCAATTCCTCCCATCCTTGGGAAGGAGGGAGGCAGAAAAGGTGAGCTGAGAGAGTCAAGACCACCGGACCCCCAGGCCAGCGGAACACCAGCTGCCTGTAGCTGTGCCTGTAAGGCTGAGCTGGCACTTGAGCACTTGACAGGGGCTGCTTGTCGGTTGCACCCCACTTGGGGAGTAACCCAGTAAACTTTCCCTCTTCTGTTTCCTGAAGAATGTCTCCCAAGGTCCTTCTTGGTTGCCTCCAGCCACTACACCAACCTGGTCCAGTGGGTTCCCAATACCCACTTGGTGTCAGGGCAAGGCTCTGACCTCTGCTGGGCCTGAGCTGAACCCCGACATAACTTCTTACATAATATTAGTTCATAAATCTTATGACTGTTACCAAATTTAATGATGCTAAATAGCCTATTGTAGAAAAAATTTAGAAGCCTACAGAAAACATTAACAGTGGTTGTCCCCTGGGAATAACTATAGCATCTTTTACTTTTTCATTTACTATTCTGTATCATTGAGTTTTATTTATTTATAATATACCATGATCAGATAGTACTTTAGAATGAAAATAGATCAGATAGGAAATTTTTATTAAAATCCTATTTCATGTACATACTAAAGCTTTGCTATAAAATAAGATGAAGACATATTGTATGAGGTGAATGCTATAAAATTTTGTTACTAAAATATCAAAAAGACAATGTTAAAAGGCAACTGTACTATGACAAAAGTTTGAAAAGGAGATTCTAAACTTAGCAAATACCAGAGCATGTGGTGTGTTGGATGTTTAGCCACAACATATATAAGGGAGGGGGTGTCAAAAAGATATGTACACATTTTAAGAGCTGTTATCTATTTGTATTACTTTTCAAAGTTGAAATGAATTACAGTAGCAATGTGTAGCATGATGTTTGCTCAAAGATGGTGTTAACCAAATAAATTCTGGTGCCACCATGAGACATGCAGGACAGTCAAAGAAAATACCAGAAGCACAGTCATTGTTGGAGGAGCCCAACACCACTTTGGAGTGGTATTTGAAACTGGAAAATGTTGTGGAAGGACAATGACAACAGAGGCATGAGTATGCAACAGAACCTCCAACACACCTAACAATGGCACACATTTGTGATAAGTTTGAGACACATGATACTGTGTGTGATGTGCCCAAGGGAAAATCCAGGAGGCCTTGCACAGCAAGTCCTGCTTCTTTTGCTATGGTGTTGAAACAGTTGACATATTTGCCACAGAAGTCTACCAAGCAATGTGCACATGAGACAAGAGTTAGTAGAATAAGCACATGACAATTCTTAAAATAGCAAAACGGAAAGTTTTCATTTCAAGATGTCTATATGTTTTTTGGCCTCTCTATATAATCAGGATGGGGGCTGGGATTTAGCTCAGTTGGTAGAGCACTGCTCTGCAGTTTCTGAGGTTCTGGGTTCAATTCCCAGCACCGCAAAAATGGGAGAAGGATGTGACAATCCACTTCCGAGGCAATCCTGAAACAGACATTGAAAACCCTATGAGGGTCGCTAAGAGTCAGACAGGACTTGACTGCACCTAACAACAACAACATAATCAGGAATTTACCATTCATAAAACATTTACAGTTTAACCAAGCAAAGGTTAAGAAGACAGTAGATTTTTGTATCCTTTAAAATCCTGATAGTAGTGAAATTTCATTTAACATTGGAAAATACTGTCATCTTTTACATAATTGTCTGGCATAGAAAAACTGGAATACCATTCATGAAGGAGTCAAAGGTGGGAAATTCCAAGAAGAAGGAGAAGAAGGAGAAGGAGAAGGAGAAGGAAAAAGAGAAGAAGAAGAGGCGGAGGAGGAGGAGGAGGAGGAGAGGGAGGAGGTGGTGGAAGGAGAGGAAGGAGAAGGAGAAGGAAAAGAAGGAGGAGGAGGAGGGGGAGGAGGAGGAGGACAGGGAGGGGAAGAAAAAGAAGAGGAAGCACCTGGGTGTGGTGACCCATGCCTGTAATCCCAGCAACTTGAAAGGCTGAGCCAGGAGGATCACCAGTTCGAGGTGAGAGGCAGTCTGTGCAAATGGGTGAGACTTTGTGTCAAAAATAAAAGGGGGGGCTGGGGTGCAGCTCAGTGATAGAGCACTTGCTTAGCATGTGCCAGGCCCTGGGTTCAACCCTCCAAGACTAGGGGGATTAAGTTAAAACTTGAAGAAAAGGAATCAGTGAGGTTTAACTAGGCTTTGCATAAACAGCCAGGATTCTTTGACTCACAATGCCTCTTCAGGGTATTAGCTTCTCCTCCAACACCTGGGCCACTCTCCCCTCCCCAGTGACTGAAAAGAATGAGAGCTTGTATTCCCTCCTCAACTCCAACGGCTCTGTTCAGTGCATAACTGCACAAGTTACACAGAGTCCTGGCAAATTAAACGATAGGTAAACATCTGAACAGGATACAGAATAAGTAAACATGGGCAGGATACTGGTCCATTTGCAAAAGTTTAAAATTTAAAAAAAAAAGGAAGGCCAATATTTGACGAATGTTAACCTTGAAGCAGCTTGCAGCAGTACCACTGTGACGTCTGATCCTTCAGATCTTGGACGCTAAGCAGAATCGTGCCTGGTTAGTATTTGCATGGGAGATCGCCTGGAAACACCAGGTGCTGTAGGCTTGGGAGAAGGCCCTGGCAACCCATTCCCCAAAAACAATCTGCCGTTGAAAATCTTATGAATAGTAGAGAAGCACTAACAATACTGTTTCACTTGTTGTACATAGGGTCCCTTGTTGTTGTTAGGTGCTCTCGAGTCGGTATCCGACTCATAGCGACCCTCCGACTCATAGCGACCCTCATAGGGTTTTCAATGGCTGAGTGCTTCGGGATTGCCTTGGGAGTGGATTGCCAGGCCCTTCTCCCATTTTTGCGGTGCTGGGAATTGAACTCGGGACCTCAGAGACTGCAGCGCAGCGCTCTACCAACTGAGCTAAATCCCAGCCCATAGGGTCCCTATGAGTCGGATACCGACTCGAGGGCACCTACCAACAACCCTTGACAAAGCACATTTACCATCCCCTAGGCATTTTTGTTTGACTTTAATAAAACCATATTTTATTGTTGCAAGCATTTATTCATTCTGCAAGCATTCATTCATTCATTCTGGGTTTAGCATTTGAGTTGCTGTGTTCTCTTTAGTTTTACCCGCACCCTTAGGTGATTCTGTAGCAATGTTTTGCATTAAGAAAATAAAATATTGTTGCATTAAGTAGCGCAATGGCAAACAGGGTCAGCTTTGAAAAGATACATTCGTTGCTATCTTGGAGGAAAATATTTGTATATATTTGTTAAACAATTGAATGCTAGTTAAAATAATGCTTGTTTCTGCTTTTCTTCACTATTAAACTTAATCTAGTTTGGAACAGGATTTGCTCCACAGAAAATGACGCTTGTGCTGGTAATGAAAGAAATAAAAAGTAATTCCACAAATGCCTAGAGGAAAACTTTCAACGATTCTTGTGTACTGATTGTGGAGTTAAGTCTCTTACACCAGGTGGTTTTGCTTATTTCCCTCACAAAACTTGGAGCCATCCCACCATGAATGCACCTGTCTCCCATTTCCCCTCCACCTCTGGAAGTTTCCTTTGCAGAGGGCAGAGGTAGTTTTCCTCCGGGAGTGGATTCCTTAACTGGCTTCTCCCTACCGCCGGGTGTCACGTGACAGCCCCTAACACCTGTGTGGCCACCCGCTCAGAGCGCCCCCATTCCGTCTGCCAGATACGGCCCAGGCTGGGCTCCCTCTGGCTCAGGAGGTCACAGTCCCGGTGCTACAGCCTCTCCGGGGCCGGCAGGGGAGGGGCTGAGCAACGCCACCGCCGCAGCCCGAGCCCTTGCAGCCTGATCATCACATGACTCCACAGCGGCGGTAGCCGTGGCAGCGGCCACGGCGGGTCCGTGGCTCGCGGAGGGGCTTCGGATCCGCGCACATAGGAGCTGAGCACCGCGGAGGGAGGAGCACCCCGCTGCAGCTGCCGCCCGTCCGCGCTCCCGGCGCGCGAGGGATCTCCCGACCCGCCCGCCCGCTCCATGCTGCTCCGTTGCGGAAGTGTGGCGCGGGGAGGCGGTGGCAGCTCGGCGCGCGCGAGGCCGGGGCTCGGCCCCCTGCAGCTCTGAGCTCCGGGCGCCGCGCGCGTCGCGCCCCCGCGGCCCGGTTGCCCGTGCGCCAGGCGCCCGCCGCAGCCCGCATGCCCCGCGCCGCGCCCCGCCCGGCCGCCGCCGCCTCCTGCTCGCACCGCAGCTGCCGGGCGCCGGAGTAATATGCTCACTCGAGTGAAATCTGCCGTGGCCAATTTCATGGGCGGCATCATGGCTGGCAGCGCAGGCTCCGAGCACGGCGGCGGCGGCTGTGGAGGCTCGGACCTGCCGCTGCGCTTCCCCTACGGGCGGCCGGAGTTCCTCGGGCTGTCTCAGGACGAGGTGGAGTGCAGCGCCGACCACATCGCCCGCCCCATCCTCATCCTCAAGGAGACCCGGCGGCTGCCCTGGGCCACTGGCTACGCAGAGTGAGTGCGGCGGCGCCCGCGGCGCCCCTGCCTGCCTTGCGCTTTCCCCGCACGGCTCCAGCCTTCCCTCCCTGCGTCTTCTGGGTTCCAGGGCTCTTCACGGGCTCCTGGCCGCCAGGCCTTGGCGGGGACCTCTTTACCGAGGCTGACCATCTCTCTCCTCTCCCCTTCCCCTCTTTCCCCACAGGGCACGGTGTCTCCGGCCGGGGCGTGGGTGGTGGAGGGGAGGGTAACAGCGCTGAACCGTGGGAAAGCTGAGGTTGGACAGGTCTGTGAATCAGGAGGCTGTGACAGTTGGAGGCCAGAAAAGTGGGCTGAATAGCTCTGCTGAAGTTGAAACATAGCAGGAATATTTGGTATCTATTCGCCCACCCTCCAAAAAAATAAAATAAAATCTTTGTGCCCCCGCATGGAGAGTTTGTGGGAGTAGAGGCTGGAGAATCTGTCGCCGCGCCTGGGGCGGGTGCCTGATTCCGGGAGGTGCCGTGTTGGTGTGCGTGATTGTACATTTCGGAAGGTCTCCGTTTCTTGGACTCAAAGCTTAGCAGTTCATTCGCTTCTGCTTTAGCAGGTAGTAAAACACTGTGCTTGGGTATATGCCAATACTATTTTTCCCCAGCCCTGGAGGAGGATAGAAACTTACTCCGGATGTCTAGTGTAGCATTTTGGTAATCAGCTTTGGCGATTAAGTGAGCGTTTGGGTGATTTGCTATTTTGAAAACCAATTGAATTAGGCTGACGGCCTGGAGTGGAACGGGAGACAGGGAGAATTTTATTGACCTTCCTCTACTCCACAGCCACTTCTCCATTGACTTAATAACCGTCTTATGAATGGGTACGATCAGTAACGCCCCTTCCCCATTATCTACTATTTAAGCTTTAGGAAATTGGAAAACTAGGAAGGGAGGATGGGGACTAGAATTTTGAGGTCAATAATGATCTTGAGGGTGCAAAAGTGCACTAAACCCTGGGGCTTGGCATACCTGCCCCTTTTCCTTTAACCTCATCCCCTCTATAATCTTGGCCCTTCCCTCCCCTTGCACGGCTTCACTCGCTGATTGGTTCATGTGGGAACCAGTCAGCTCTCCCTACACCGGCGGGTAGATGCTGACCCGGTTCTGGTGGGCTGGATACCCCGGGGCGGTTACGGTTCCCGACACTCCGGGTTCCGGTTCGAGAGAAGGCTCGGAAGGCACTCTGCCTACAATCTTCAATTCTCTTTTCCTTCTGTTGTCATTCTATAACTGTCTCTCCACGCGCTGTGTATAAATGGAGAGGGCCCCCTGGAATGCGAGGAGACAGAAGTGAGCGTGATGGTCGTTAAAACAGAAAAAAAAAAAAAAAAGCATATAGTAATAGAAAAGCGTGGAAGAGAACGTTGAAGGTGGAAAAGGTACAGAATAGCATTGTAACTTCCAAGAGAAAGCAAAAACAAAGTAAATACCTGTGTGGGAAAAGTCCTAAAGGAGGGGGAGGTGCCTGCCAAAACACACCCAGGGGTGTTTCTGGCCTGGGGTGGGGGTCGAAGTTTAAAGGCAATTTGGACCGTTTGCAAGGCAAAAAACAACTTGGAGGCCTACTTAGTCCTATAATTGTGTAGATGGGGGTCATTGTTCCTGCTAAACACCTGAAAGGTGGGGTTTGTTGTTACTCCAGTGGGTTTGGCCAAGCAAGGGCGCCTAAGGGCCTGAAAGACACCCAAGCAAATGGTGAGAAAATTATGACAGGTCGTTGCTTTGAGAGGTAGGAAGGAAGACATTAAAACACTGAAGATGGAAGCTGCCTGGGCACAATAAAGGGGAAACATCAAATAAACACAAAGCAAAGGAAGGCAAAGGGAAAAAAAAAGTTTCAGATCGTGTGTATGCCAATGGTAGGTAGGTCCATGATGTGCTAGGGACTGTAAAGAACCTAAGGAAATCTGAAATGAGACAAATGAGAGGGCTTGGCAAGCAGAGGGCACTACCTCTTGCTTGCTAAACCTCAATTTCCTTGTTTTTAAGAAGCTTATCTTTCCCTACACTAGCACATGAGAGGTGTTCAATTTGAAGGCTAGAAAGGTCACTGTAAAACATTTCCATTTTTAATATTAGTAATAAAAGTATCACATACATGTTAATTCAAGCAAAGACCTGTATAAAAAGATCAGCCTTACTCTCCCACCCCCACCCTCTAATTCCATAGGGGTAACAGTAGTCCAGTGTTTGGGTGATGTTTGCCTTTCCAGACTTCTTTGGATGCACCAATGAACATATATTTCTTTTTTCCTTCCCCAAACAGGTTCATACTAAGTATGTTTTTCTGTAGAATTCTCATAAAAGACTGTGGACATTATTCCAAATCAATACATGCAGAATTGCCTCATTCTTTAAAAATGTATATGTAGTGCTAATAAATAGCTAACATGGCTAATGTTTACTCTTTAATGCTTATATTATTTTCAAGTTCATATATCATCTGATTCTCACAATCATCCTATGAGGTAGGCACCCTCATTTCCACTTTGTAGATATCACAGGTACAAGATGGTTAAGCACTTTGCTGAGGGTTGTACCACCTTAGTAAAACCTGTATTTGATCCCACACAGTCAAACTCCAGAGCCCACAACACCAAACTTGCTCTCTACAATATCAAATTATGATGTGTTTCTCTGAATCCAGGATTAGCCACTAACATTGTTTTGCCAGCTCTCTCTTCTCTTCTTCCCTATTCTTGTCAGATATGGTATTGTACCATTTCCTCAAACCTTGAACTGTAGTTTTTCTTTCTGCAAAGACACATCCTGAGTGATCAAAATGGATGAAATAAAGGAGGGAGGGGAAGAAACTGTAAGTGTGATCAGAAGTTGCCACCAGTGGTGCTGCCCTTTCCTAAGGTATCTATTGGGAGGTAGAAATTATCTTTCCTTTGTTCTGGAAGGTTCCTGAGAGGAATAGAGTCGATAGGGAGATTGGTAGGAAGAGTGGAGGTGAGGGTGCCAGTGAGCCCAGACCTTAATCAGAAGTGGTTTGCTTCCAACTCTGAAGACTAAACATGGTTCCATGGCTTCCCAGAGAGGAAGAACCAGTATCATTTGGTGATTGATGGGGAGATTGAAGGAAAAGAGGATTGAGCTCTAGTGTTGATGACCAATTATTTTGGATTGTGGAAAAAATGTTCTATTTTTGCCACATATTGTTAGTCTTTTTCAAGAACAGATGATTGGTAGGTTATAAAATTAGGGAATCAGCTATAAGCAATCTCTATAAGTCTTGGGGGATTCAGAAACTGAAGGTTCTCATGTATTGTTAGTATTTGTTGGTATTATACTAATAGATTTCCTGCCTCCCCAAAAAGGAGAAAATTATAACCACTTGATGAAGGAGTGTTTGGTAGATTGTAGAGCACGGTAAAACACTACAGTTGTAGACAATGTCCACTAAGCTAAAATCTTGCTAAAAACATGCATTAGCAAGTTTACTTTTTAAATTTGGCTTTGAAATTACTGACTGAGCCTGTGAGGTCTGCCTAGAGAGTGCCCAAGGGAAGCAACAGTTTGACCTAAACTATGAGGCAACTACTTCCTTTCTTTTTCCAGAAGTTCAAATACCACCCAGATGGTCCCTGTAGGGTAGGAACCTGGCTGTTAGTTGTTTTTTTTTTTTTTTTTTTAATGAGTTAGGAAACTTTTTTGACTTTTTCTTCCTTCTTGTTATGTTTGCCTAACTTTTCTCTCATTCCTAAGCAGTTGAACTTAAAGATGCAGGTGGACATGGAGTTTGTGCCTTAAAAATTATAGCAAAATATCAACAAATCTGTAGCATTTTGAGCAACATTATTTTGTATATTCAAATATCAAATTTAAAAATTATCAATGATGTATTTCTTTGCTCGTTCAAAAAATAAACAGCAATTTTACCATAATTTTGTTTAGGTTGTAGCTATAACTGTAAAAGTCCTTACCTTTCTGTTAAAACTAGCCCAGTCATAGGAACAAATCAAAACAGAAAGGTACTTTGAGAGCCTCTGTTAAATGTACATTATGAAAGTTCTTTGTGTCTGAGTCCAAAATTGTGAAATTTTTGATGAAATAACGTATTGAAATCCAGCAACTGGCCTATAAGTATTAGGATTTGTTTTGGAATCCTTAGGTTCTTCTGTTGCTATCAATTATTGGCCCTCGCAGCATTAATTGATTATGCAGAGGTAATTCTGGAGAAACCAGTATTTCTCTGTTACCTCAATGCTCAGAAATTCCTTGGCCTTTCTTTTTCCCCTCCACGCTCTCCTGACACACTTGCCACTTTTAGGAACACCTCTTTTCAGAGCTCCTGCTTGAAAACTTCCTGTTTGACTTTTGCAACTAGGGCACCCCAAGGCTCTCCACATCTTGTGGTATTAGGATGAAAGGAAATGTGGTTGCATGGGGTTTCACTGAATAGTGCTGTTCGTATTGCTTACTTGCAGAGGAATCAAAAGCCCAAAGTAGCCTGTAGGATATTTCACCTACCTTTTGGTAACTTACCGAAGGCTTTAAAGTTTCTTATTTTAAAGCAGGCAGCTAAGTCTCCTCTACCTTTCAGATTTAACCTTAGAATGAAGTCAGGCCCCCTGAGGTGCACCTCCTCAGGTGTCTCTTCTCTTAGGAAAAGTCACCACCTTCCTTCTAGGACTCCTGATGCTTCAGGCACATGGTTTAGCCATTCAGACAGGTGTGTTTACCATGTTGTTCAGCCCCTGTTTAGGTTAACATCATCTTCTCAGATACTACTACACCACACAGTGCTTTCTATTTATGATTACAGCAATGTCAGTTGATAACTTAAAGCTGCATACTAGCATTATTTAAAAAAACATTATTGTTCAAGAAAAATTAGTTTTACTTCTTAATGTTTGGCAGATTTTTTTAATTTTTACTTTTTAAAATTTTTAATTGGTGATTTTTAATGGGTCTCATTATGACATTTCCATACATGCATTTCATTGTCCATTGTCCATGTTCACTTCCCTCTTTCCCTTTCCTGACCCCTTCTCCCATCCCCTCCCTCCCCACCAATGGTTTTCATTCTAGTTACGTGTCTTGTGAATCTCTCTATATATGTACATCCCAGTTTTGCTGTGAGGGCAACATATGTCATATTTCCTTTTTTTTTCTCTTCTTACCCTTTATTCTTGCTCCCTCCTCTTTTCTTTAGTCCATTGTCTTCCCTTTCTTAGATATTTTCTATTTTCATGACCTATATGTTTTAATAATAAATATATGTTGAAGTTTAACATCCACATATGAGAGAAAAAAATTGATGTTTATCTTTCTGGGTCTGGCTTAGTTTGCTTAAAGTGATCCCTAGTTCCATCCATTTTCCAGCAAATGGTATAATTTCATCCCTCGTTATGGCTGAATAAAACTCCATGGTGTACATATACCACAATTTCCTTATCCACTCATATCTTGGCTATCGTGAATAATGTATATTTGGCACATACTTAAAAATCAAATGCCTTTAGTTTTCTCTGATTTACCTAATTTAAACAAAATATTTATGTTTTTACTCTTTTATGCATGTATGTGTGTGTGTGTTTGTGTGTGTGTGCTAGGAATCAAATCCAGGACATCACACGTTAGCAAATGCTTTACCACTGAGCTATACTCCTAACCCTATTTTTTCACTCTAGAATTTATGCCCTCTGCATTCAAGAAGTAAACATTATTCATTTGCTTCCATTATTTCTCTTTTAGTTGATGAAATCATAGCACTCCTACTATGTGGCAGGCATTGGTCCCACACTGGGTACAAAATATCATGACAGTCATTATCCTAAAGAAAATTTTATAGCCTTCCTCCCTTTGGTGTATTTCTTTGAAATTAAGAAGAAATCAAAGACTATTAAGATTCAAAGAAACCAACGGCAAGAGTTTTATTTGTTATGATTTTAATGACTTAATGCTTCTGGGGAATTTGGAATCTCAGTATTTGGGACTCTTATGTCACACGAGGGAAGGAAACTATTTTTTTTTCCAACTAGCATTTAATTAGCTCTGTACTTGAATGTCCCAAGACCTTTATACATATCTACTATTAAAGAAAAAATTATCCTGACAATTGTTTAAACAGTGGGGAAGACTTTATTCAAAACTATTAGCCAGGAGCAGTAATACACACCTATAATTCCAGCAGTTTTGGAGGCAGAGGCAACCTGCATAACTTGGACTCTATCTCAATATTTAAAATAACGAATTAAATAATAAATAAATAAAGGGGTTGGAGGTACAGCTCAGCAGCAGAGTGTTTTCATAGTATTCAAGAGGTCCTGGGTTCAGCTCCTCAGTAAAAAAATATATTGGGTTCAGCTCCAGGGGAAAAAAAATATTGCACTGTAATGTTCAGGGTCAACTCATGACAGCTGGGGTTTGATAGCCAAAGAGCAGAGTGAGGGAGTGAATGGATGGAAAGTTACCAAGAGGAGACACCAAACTAAACTGCACTGACCTAGCAAGATTCTTGCTGAAAGCAGGCCAAGGGCTTGTGTATCAGAGGTGGAGGATGAGGAACTTAATCTGATACCAAGGTTTGGGGTTCCTCCTAAACCTACTTAGCAGGATTCTTGCTAAGACTATATGACTGGGGTGAAGGTGGTGGCCTACTGCAGAAGAAAGCTCAGAGGAGCCTGACTAAAGTTTGGTGAAGGAGAGTCACCCCTGGAAATGGGAAGAAAAAAGGAAGAGAGTAGATGGCATTACAGTTACTTAGCCATGCTTTGTCTCTGATTGATGTGCATTACCTCTGTGACCTTCCACTCTTAACTGTTTTCTGTACTGTGTAGGGAAAGCAAGTGTGGTCAGGTTATAGTGCAAAAGAAGCAGAAGAAACCTAATTTTATAATACAATGTTAAGGTAAAGAATTGAGGAACTGTTCCTGTGTTGTATATTCAGTGTTTTCACCAGCTTTCCAATTAGTACTGTAGCTGTTGTTGGTAGGTGCCATGGAGTCAAGTGTCCGACTCATAGCTACCCTATGTACAACAGACAAAACACTATTGTTTTGTGCTACTCTATTATTCATAGGGTTTTCAATGGCTGATTGTTTTGGGGGAGTGGGTTGTTGGGTCCTCCCAAGCCTACAGCACCTGGTGTTCCCAGGCACTCTCTCATCGGAGTACTAACCAGGTCTGACCCTGCTTAGCTCCTGAGATCTGATGGGATTGGATGCCATCGGATGCCAGTGGTACAGCTGCAGGCAATACCTTAATAGATACTTTGAAAATAACCTAATAGGATAGTATTTATTTTGCTTGGCTCATTCCCATATATCAAATCCCATCACCATTTATACTTTATTATTGTTAGGTGCCGTTGAGTCATTAAGTGGTGTTTGACTGACAGTGACCTTCACAGGGTTTGCAATAGCTGATTGTTTCGGGATTGCCTTGGGAGTGGATTGCCACATTCTTCTCCCATTTTTGCAGGCTGGCGATTGAACTTGGGACCTCAGAGACTGCAGAGCAGCACTCTACCAACTGAGCTAAATCCCAGCCCCTATACTTTATTACATTCATTAAAATTGTTCAATGCAATAGTCATCATTTGTTGAAATATTCCTTTGTGCAGGTATTATACTAAGCACTTTCCATTTCCATGCAAATTTAATGAAATGCCTGCAACACAGGTAAGCAGTTTGTTCAGAAGCACAAAGTTTATTATGTGGCCAACCTAAGATTCATACCTGGTTTTGTTTGACTACTATCTCTGGTGATTTTGAGCTTGTCTTGTAAATGTTGCCTGTTTCTCTATTTGAAAGTTATAAACTCAATGTTTCCAATGGAAAACTTTTAAAATTTGAACTATAAAATATGCATTAGATAAAAATTCAGATAACATAGAATTTAGTGGAAGGGATAAAGAAGAAAATGAAAATTGTTTAAAAATCTGTTGACCACTGTTAATACCTCAGATCTTTTCAGACTTAATACTTTAAAAAAATAAAAGCTAATCATACCTTTGTATGTATTTAACATGTGGTCTTCACTTAAGAATATGTGTTGGGGCCAGGCATGGTGGTGCATGCCTGTAATCCCAGCACTCTGGAGGCTGAGGCAGAGGATTGTGAGTTCGAGGCCAGTCTGGGCTACATAGTGAGATCCTGTCTCAAACAAACAAACAAGAATATAAATTGAACTCCTCTCCAAGTCAGTAAGTAAATTAAATGCCTGATATTTTATAAGAGGGCTTTGCATTAATAAATTCCCCTCTGGACATCCTATCTGGGATTTACCTATAGGCTTTTAATGAACAGCCTTATGATTTATTCAACTCATCCAATTATTTCCTTAAGATGAATTTCTAGAGATGGAACACTTGATTAGAAGCCATGCACATTCACAATTGTGATACATATTATCAGGTTGCCTGTACCATTTAATACTCCAGCCCATGGCATGTGATTGAAAACTACTTTAGTATTAAGCCATTAATATTTGGCAGTGATCTATCTAATAGATGAAAAACACTTCATTAGAATTTGTCTGTGATTATTGAAGAGGTTAAATAATCATGTATAGGTTTATATAACCTGTTATGTATGAGCTACCTCAATCCTTTCTATGACTTTCAACTATATATACTTTGCCCATTTTTCTGTTGGGATAATCTTTTTTTTTTTTTTTTTTTTTTTTAATAAAAGCTCTTATGCAGAGGGTGCCAAGGGTGCCAAAATGTATACACATCTTGGGATGAAAACTTCCCATTTTGTTGTTTTAAGAGTGTTTTGTATGTTTGTTCTCACATAATAATAGAGACACAATCCAGATCATACTACATATTAGTACCATAATTCAACAAAAGAAAGTTACACATAGGTATCTTGGTATACA
>VMDO01002218.1:25889-175408 GCA_007922755.1 Pedetes capensis
GGTCTCCCATCCAGGTACTAACCAGGCCCTATCCTGCTTAGCTTCCGAGATCTGACGGGATCGGATGCCCCAGGGCTACCGCTGCAGGCTTGGCACCCTGGTATATTAAGGCTATTAACCCTTGACCTATTACATTGCAATATTCTTTCTATGTTCACTTTTAAACTCCTCATGTTTTTTCCCTTTACAATGCAAAACTTAATTTCTAGGTGGTCATATCTAATCTCTCTTATGGTCACTATTTAATATCATACTTAAAACATTGGAAGTACTATAGTAACCATCTTAGTCCTTTTAGCTACTTACCCTACTTGGTTATAAGTCATGGAAAGGTGACTTCATGTGGAAAGAAAGAGGCAAGAGGACTTATGGAGAAGATAACATCGTCTTATGGAACCCAAACATAGCAATGCAGTTGCCCTTCACAAGGAACTGCAACTGTGCACCAGAAAGTCACTTAGGAACAATGTGGCAATTCTTTCAGTCTTTCACTGGGCCTCATATCTGTCTTTCTGTGCCATCAACAAGCAACCAGGCCACACCAACTGAGGCCTCAATTCCAATTTTGAGTTTTGGCGAGAGAGATTCTAATTGGTTCAGGCTGTGTTAGATGCCCACCTTTGGCATACATACTTGTGGCTAAGAGCCAGGATCATGTACTGTCATTGCTGCCAGGACCCCCCCCACCCCCAAGAATGGAAAATTCACAGAGAAGGAAATGGTGGTAGTATGGACTGGACAGGTAGTTCAGAAGATTCTACTACAAATAACTTATTTAGTATTAAATATTTGAATTCCTTTTTAACTTCAGGCATGTATTAAGAGACTGAAAGGTGAAATGACCTTATTTTCAATTACATTATCATTAAACATTGAGCCCTTAGAAGTAAAAGTATTACAATACCATTGGTGGCTGATTCTTTTTTTTTTTTTTCATTTTATGAAAATATGAAGAAAATATGAAAATTTTATGAAGTGATGTGTATTTGGTCATTTTCAGACACAAATTGTGTCTGAAATAGTGTCTATTTGTGTCTGGATATGCCTGCTACCCTGCCTTGTAATCCTGGGGAAGCTATTGTTACAAATTTAAATCTGTGCTTATAGACCCCAGAGTCTTAAGTTCTTGTCATCATTCTCCTCCACCCTAGAAAGGATACCCAGGCCTGCTATGGAACTAAATATAATTTGAAGGTCCATCCCAATGACTCTATAACCTATAATACACATTCATACAATGTGTCAGCCACAGTGGTATAAACCTGCTTAGTATGACAACAGAGCTTTATTCACTGTCATATTTATTTTTCTTGTCTCCCTTGTCTGGGCAGCTTTAGGGTAATGAGAAAGATGAATGATGAACAGGTATTTAACCTGTTTTATAAAACAGAAATTCAGCTTTTCTTCTGTAATCTCTTTTTCTACTCCAAGACATATATTATTTTCCTTTCATTGAACATGGTTTCAATTTAATATTTATTTTGTGCGCAGATTGTCTCAGTACATTTCTTGATCCAGTTAAAGACAGATGTTTTGGATCTCCCTGAATATTGTTTGTTGTTGGTAGGTGCCAACAATTTGGGTTTGGCTCATAGTGACCCCCATAGGGTTTTCAGTGGCTGATTGTTTCAGGGAGTGGATTGCTATCTCCTTCTCCCATTTTTTGCAGTGTTGGGGATCAAACCCAGAGCCTCAGAGAGTGCAGAGCACCACTCTACCAACTGAGCTAAGCCCGCAGGTCCCCTCCCCCACCCGAATATTGTTGTTACGTTGTTAGGTGCTGTGGAGTCGGTGGAGTGTCAGTCTCCAACTCATAGCGACCCTCATAGAGTTTTCAATGGCTGACTGTTTCGGGATTGCCTTGGGAGTGTATTGCCAGGTCCTTCTCCCATTTTTGCAGTGCTGGGAATCGACCTCAGGACCTCAGAGAGTGCAGCCCAGCGCTCTACCAACTGAGCTAAATCCTAGCCCCAGGCAAAAGTGTAGAGGAATGTAATCTCAGCAGAAATAACAGTTCTTAAATTAAATATTTTTCATTTTATGAAAATACTATGAAATTGCTACTATTTTTCTAATTTTTCATGGACCCATGAAACCATGGGTTATCTGCCTTAAGAGGGTTACCAAGACCCTCTTCAATTCTAAATTGTGAGTCCCTAGTGTTGAGCTAAGAAGCAAGTATCTTGCTTTGCAGGCTAATACTGTTTTGTCCCAGTGGGACCTGCCACCTCCTCCATTGTGATTATAATTTTGAATTATTTTTCCCCAGCACTTTCTTATCAAAAATTTTAAATATGGATAAAAGTTGAAACCATTATATACCTAGCACCCGTAATCTCACCATCTAGAGTCATATTTGCTCTAATTGCTTTATCATTTAGGTGCTCACCAATTTCTTCAACAATCCATTCTTGAGTTATTAAGTGTATGTTTCCTTTAATCCAATGACTTTAATTCAAGCTATTAAACTCTTTTCACACTGGTTTAAAAATTAGATTTAAATAGTTTTGACATTCTGAGTTGAGAAAAATCACCAACAATTGGGTCCTCCTCCCAGAGGGGGTGGCAACCCAGACTGGACTTTTGGCAACACTGGCACCCTGAAAAAGTTTGCTTAGCCAGTAAGCTTTCCATAACTTAGTACTTACATTACTGAGGCTTTACATGGAATGAAATTGGAAAGTATCTCTTTGTTAAGCTCCCATTTAATTAAATTAGTGGAAAATTTGTTTGAAACTTGAGTCACTCTTCAGCTGAGGGCCAGTCAAGTGAATGCTATCCAAAGGGTACTCTAGTTAATAAAAACTAAAGAATACGTTGTCTGAAAAGTACTCATGATGAATCAAGGCATCGCTGCACCATATTTTTCTTTATTTCTCAGTAGAGATTGTTCAGTAGGAGGCTTAGGGAAATTAAAGTACCTCCTCAGTTGCTATTTTTCTGGTGTGATCAGATCAATTGTGTCTTTTTGAATGTAAATTCATAGTGTTTTCTTTTTATTTTTTTTGTTTCCCTCTCTGTCTTTTACTTTTCTTTTTTACGCAGGGACTCCCTACATAGCCTAGACATGGAACTTGTGATCCTCCTACCTCATCTCCCAAGTGGTGGGATAACAGGCTCGTGTCAACATGTCTGGCCATAGTGTTTTCTCTATTATACTATTTCTGACTTAGTTTTTCTCTAAATGACTATAAAATTTAAATATTTAGCTGTATTTTCTCTCCATATGGACTTTATGCTTTCATATTTATGAGACAATAATAATAATATCCACTTACATTTGTATGGCTGTGGAAAACATGTACTCTTAATGTAAACATCTGTTATTCATGTTTAATAGAAGTCCCCAGTAGCATGGAAGGAAGGAGGGAAGGAAAATAAGAAAGGAAGGAAGGAAGGAAGGAAAGAAAGGAAGGCAGGGAAAAAGGAAGAACAAAGAAAAGAAATTGAGGGCCAGAGAGAACTCAAGTTACTTTATATTCTCATGCTGTTCCATGACCTTGGTGACTGTCATCTAATCACTGAACTGACCAACTACTGTGTGAGATTATTCATTAATAAAAGGATATCCTATTCTTTGTAAACTTCTGCCCGAAGCTAAGCAGGGGCCGGCCTGGTTAGTACTCGGATGGGAGACCGCCTGGGAACACCAGATGCTGTAGGCTTGGGAGCGGGACCCAGCAACTCATTCCCAAAAATCAATCCACCATTGAAAACCCTATAAACAGCAGAGAAGCACTGACAATAGTGTTTCCCCTGTTCTATGTAGGGTCGATATGAGCAAGATACCAACTCAACAGCACCTAACGACAACGACGACATCCTTGTAAACAGAATGCTACATAAGATAGTTGAATGCATTTTGTTATTCAAAGAAATCTAATAAGGCCTAAGCTTCAGGGTTCCATAAATTGGATAAGAGCACAATTACACATTAAATTTTGAATAAAGTGACATTTTTCAATGCACCTTAAAATAATTCCATTGGATATACTAATCTTTCTTAATTATAATTAACTTTCTTAGTATATGTGCATTTCTAAGTATAACAGTCTGGGTCTTGTCAAAACTACCATATTTTCTTGACTAGAAAGTGTTTTTCCATGTTTTAATGTTTTTGGAAACCCAGCAAGTTGTAAAATCCTTATGTACATTTCATGTGGTGGTGGTGGTTCTTTTTTCCGAAGTTAATAAATAGGTCATGTGTTTTACCATCGTTAGCCACTTAAAAGTGAGGAAATGTGCTTAGAATTCTTAATAAGGAGCTCAAATCTAAGTCAGATTTTGTGAGAGGCCTTTTTTAAAATTTGCTTTCACCTAAGTTCTTACTTTACCTTAACAAAGTCAAGTTTTAAAGAGATTAAAAAAAAAAAAAGGTCAGTGGATTTGGGGACCAACACTGCGCCAGCACTGAGAACAGCATCTGTTTCCTGGTCCTCAGCAGCTTAGAGTTGCAGTGGTTGTCCTGGAGTGTGCATATTTGCACGGGAGACTTGCACAAGCCAGGCTAATGGATCCTTGCTGGATGGGCAATGTAATTAATCATCACGGGGTTGTGGGCAGACAGAGAGATCAATTACTTGCCAAGCAGAGAGGGCCAAAGTGGCTTGGGTATTCGGCTGTTCTTTCAGGGAGTTGATAAATAGATGTTTAAGTTTAAAAAATGATGGCTCTTTATCATATGACCTTTTTCTTTCATAAGTATAGGAAGGGAAAAAACCTAAAGTGATAAATTGATGTTTTTAAATAAAAAGGCAGTAGATTATTGGATTACCATATTTAAATGGTCTGCTATGGTGTACTAATAGTCATTCTATGCCTTTTTGAAAAGGTAGAACACACAGCTGGCAAACAATAAGAGAATGTAAATGTTTTAGTAGGAAGCAGTTTGAAGGTACAGTGAATATGAATCACCTGTAAGAGGATGTCAATGGAAGTAGGGCTGGGAAGCCAACTGGTAATAATAGAGAAAGGACTACTAAGGGTTTTTTAAGATAAAAGAAGAAATAGATATAATACTTTGTTACAAATAGACTATGAGGATGAACCTTAGAATATGTGTTTTGAGAAAATAGAGCAATTTTATCAGTCTTTTAGGGTGGTGGTTCTCCATAAGGTAGAGATTGGAATAGGGCCAGAGTCAGATTAGTTGGCCTTTTGGCACCTGTCCCTGTGATTATTAATGGGGTAAAGCAATGAAGACTATGCTGCTCTGTTGTTAGAACCAGGTGCCCAGAGCTGAGCGGTGATTCAGTGCAGCAGCAAATGGGAAGAAGAGAAGAACTGGCAGCCTAGACTATATGGCAGCTGCCATTTTTTTTTTTTTTTAAAAACTCTGTGCTCAGATGGGAATCGCATGGATCCATCCATGAAACCCTGTCTCTCCTCCTCTCCCTGTGTCCAGGTTGTCAGGTTAATGCTAACAGAAGCCACAGGGCCCTGCCAGCCCTTTTCCACTTTGCGTGCCACCTGAAGCCCTGCCCCCTGCCTTTGTCATGCTCAGAGGCACCACACGGTGGTTCATCTCCTGTTCTGAGTTCCACCAGGAACTGTGTGTTAGTCAGCTTTGCATCACTGAGACAAAATATCTGAGAAAAATCAACTCATAACATGGAAAGGTTTGTGTTAGCTCACAATTTTGGGGGTGTCAGGCCATGGTCGGCTGGCCTGTTGATTTTGGCCTATGGTGGCCCCATACATCATGGCAGGCATGGTAGACAGAAGACTCCTGGTTAACTCATGGTTGCCGGGAAGCAGAGAGAGAGAGAGAGAGGAGGAGGATCCAGGGTCTTGATATCCTTCATAGGCATGCCCCCAATCAACTAACTTCCTTCTACTAGGATTTACTTCCTTAAAACTCCACTCCCTCCCAATAGTATTGGGTACATGACCTTTGAGGGACATTTAGGATCCAAGCTATATCAATCTGTGTTATGGATTCCTCAAGACCTGGCTCCCAACCTTCTCACCATCATGTACTCTTTCATTATTATTTTTTTTCTTGGATGAATTCCTTGGGGAAGATCCTGTCCGGCAAGCTGTAGTAATAAGAACTAAGTTTCTTCTGTTTAAAACCTTAACCCAGACACATCATATCTCTTAGGTAGCATGAAGACTGTAGTGATGATCACATCATACTGAGAACATTTCAGCCAAAAGCAAAGGCTTAGCTGGTGGTTCAGTTAACCTTCAATCTTTATTACCTACAGTTTTTTTTTTTCTTTTAGCTTTCCCCCCATATTTTAGTAGTATTGTTATTATTACATATTTTTATTTTTTGATACTGGGACTTCCTCTGTATCTCAGGCTAGACTCAAATTTGTGATCCTCCTGCCTCAGCCTTCTGTCTCCAAGATATTTAAAATAGCTTAGGTTTCTCATTGCTACCTTTCCAGGTACTTGAGGATCCTAGGTCACAAGTTGGAATCTGCCAACAGGCTTGGCTTTTTCACACCCCCTGGGTTTTCATCCAGCTGTGCTCAGATTGGTATCAAGATTATTTTATTTAGGATTCAGATATGCAGTGCCTTCTAATACACATTATTTCCAAATCCCTTATGTTCTTTCTCTTGTTGGGAAAACAGTTTTAGTAACTTTATTTTCTTGACTTTCAAAGTGCCTCAAGTTGCCTGAGAGCCCTGATGCTTGTCAGCTATAAGTTTAATTTAACTTATGCTGAAAATAATATTTTTCTAGTAGAATTTGACGCTTAGACAAAAGTTTCTCTAGTAAAAGTTCATTACTCACTAATTATGAATGAGAACTTAAAAACATCCTTAGATGTCAGCTCATCTGTCAAAGTAGAGCAAGGCATTGACTCATCAGGAATGTAGAAGTGATTTTTTAAAAAGTGATATACTTTTTTCCTCATTATAGCATTAATATGTGTTCATCATTGTTGTTGTAAGGTGCCGTCAAGTTGAGTCCAACTGATAGCAACCCTAAGTACAATGAACAAAACACTACCAGACACTGTGCCAGGCCCAGCCCTATTGTCAGTCTTTCTCTGCTATTCATAGGGTTTTCAGTGGCTGATTGTTTCAGAAATGGGCTATGAAGTCCTTCTTCAAACCTATTGCACTCGGTCTTCCCAGGCAGTCTCCCATCCAAGGACTAACCAGACCCAACCCTGCTTAGCTTCCAAGATCCAACGCCTGAGTAGTATGGCTGTAGACTGTGTTCATCACAGGCACTTTAAAGTTACATAAGAATATTAAGAACATAAAAATTATCCATAAGGTTTATCACTCATAATTAACTTCAATTTATAATTTCTGTATATTTCTCAGTACATATGTATTTACTTACAAAACAGGATAATTCTATATACTGGTTTGTTGACTTCAAATAGAATGACTGTCTTTCCATGTAATAAATATTCCATTCTCATTTTTTAAATTTAATTTTTTGTGGTACTAAGGAATTGAACCCAGGTCCTTACACATACTTTGCAAGTTCTCTACCACTGGACTCTGCAACCCTAGTCTAATTTCTTTTCTTTTTTTTTAGTCAAGGTCTAAGTTATGCAGGCTGCCTCTAGCCTCAAATGCATGATCCTTGTGAATCTCTGGGATTACAGGCATGTGCCCCACTGCCTGACATCAATGTAGTTTTTATTTGCATTTCCTTGAGGGCTAAGGATCTTGAACATGTTTTCATATATTTATTGGCCATTCATACTTATTCTTTTGAAAACTGTCCATTCATTTGTTCACTTATTGATTGGATTTTTTCATTGTTCACTTTTTTAGTTCTTTACACATTCTAAATATTAATCTCCTATCAGATGTATAGTTACCAAAGATTTTTCTCTCATTCTGTAGGCTCTCTCCTTACTCTGTTAATTCTTAGCTTTGCAGAAGCTTTTTAATTTAATACAATACCATTTGTCAATTCTTACTACAGTTTTCTGGACTATTGGAGTCTTTTTCTAGAAAGTTTTGCCTATGTCTATATCTTGAAGTGTTTTGCTCTAACAATTTCCAAGTTGCATGTTTTACATTAAGGTCTTTGATTCAATACAAATTGATTTTTGTACATGCTGTGAGATAGGGATCTAGTTCCATTCTTCTAAATGTGGATTTCCAGTTTTCCTAGTACCATTTGTTGAAGAGACTGTCCTTTCTCTAATGTGTGTTTTTTACACCTTTGTTGAAAATCAAGTTGCTATACCTGCATGGATTTACTTCAGGGTCCCTATTCTATTCAATTGGTCTATATGTTTGTTTTTGTGCCAGTCCCATGCTGTTTCTGTTACTGTGACTCTGTAGTCTAATTTAAAATCAGATATTGAAATACCTCCTGCAGTACTCTTTCTGCTGAGAATTGCTTTGATGATTTGGGGGTTTTTGTGCTTCTATAGGAATTTTAAGATCATTTTTACTATTTCTGTGAAGAATGTCATTGGAATTTTGATGAGGATTGCACTGAATCTGTAGATCCAAGTAGTATAGGATGTTTCACAATATTGATTATATTCATCCATAAGCATGAGAGGTCCTTCCATTTTCTAGTGTCGTCTTCAGTTTTTTTCTTCAGTGTTTTCAAGTTTTCATCACAAAGTCTTTCACCTCCTTAGTTAGTTTTATCCCCATAAAACATTACTGAATTAGGCATGGATTGTATTGTTCATGCTGAAGCTTTCAGTTTGCTTTTGACACAAAAGTTCATAGTTACTCAAAGACCTCTTCTCTCTCTGTTCAACCCCAAGTCAGTATCTTCTTATTTAGAATTATATATATGTAGATATGAACCAACTAAAACAAGGAAATTCTGGGTTAAATATTAGTAATTAATATCCACTGTAGTGGCATTGGGGGCTTGCATTTAGCTCAGTTGGTAAAGTGCTGCTTTGCTTTCTCGGAGGACCTAGGTTTGATCCTCAGCACCGCACAAATGAGCGAAGGACTTGGCAATCCTGGAAGAGTCAGCCATTGAAAACCTGATTTGAGGACACCTAACAACAACAACATTTACCAAGAAGGCCAGTTAACATGACTATTTTTCAAATTTATGCACACACCACTAAGGCCACATATGAAGACAGGGAAGATTTTAACTAGCTACTGCTATCTGAAATAGATCGAACATGGAATCAGGACATACTGATAATTACTGATGACTGGAATGCAAAAGTTGGAAACAAAGAGCAAGGCTCAGTAATTGAAAAATATGGCCTTGATGACAGAAATAATGCTACAGATCAAATGATAGAATTTTGCCAGACCAATAACCTTTCCATTGCAAATAACATTTTTTCACCAACATAAATGGTGAGTATATACATGGAATTCACCAGATGGAGCATACCAGAACCAAATTGACTACATTTTTGGAAAGAGACAATGGAAAAGTTGAATATCAAATGTCAGAACAAGAACAAATGCTGATTGTAGATCAGACCATCAGGTGGGGATATGCAGGTTCAAACCGAAACTGAAGAAAATTAGAACAAGTGTATGAGAGCCAAGATATGACCTTGACTATATCCCACCTGAGGCTGGGATTTAGCTCAGTTGGTAGAGCGCTGCGTTGCAGTCTCTGAGGTCCTGAGTTCAATTCCCAGCACCACAAAAATGGGAGAAGGGCCTGGCAATCCACTCCCAAGGCAATCCCGAAACAGTCAGCCATTGAAAACTCTATGAGGGTCGCTATGAGTCAGATACTGACTCGACGGCACCTAACAACAACAACAATATTCCACCTGAGTTCAAAGACAACCTCAAGAAGAGGCTTAATGCATGAGACACTAATGATAGAAGACCAGAAGAGTTGTGGAATGACATTAAATTCATCATTCATGAGGAAAGCAAAAGGTTATTTAAAAGACAGGAAAAAAAGAAAAGACCAAATTACATGTCAAAGAGACTCTGAAACTTGCACTTGAATGTTGAGCAGCTAAAGTAAAAGGAAGATATGATGAAGTTAAGGAACTAAACAGAAGATATCAAAGGACAGCTCAAGAAGACAAAATCAAATATTATAATGACATGTGCAAAGAGCTGGAGATAGAAAACCAAAAGGGAAAAACATGCTCTCTTTTCCTCAAACTTAAGGAATTGAAGAAAAAATTCAAGCCTCAAGTGGCAATAGTGAAGAATTCTACAGGGAAAATACTAACTAAACAACACAGAAAACATCGAAAGAAGATGAAAGGAATATACAGAATCATTATATCAAAAAGAATTGGTAGATGATGAACCATTTCAAGAGGTTGCATATGATTAGGAACCAATGGTACCAAAGAACAAGGTGGAAGCTGTCTTGAAGGAATTGGCAAAACACAAGTCTCCAGGAATTGATGGAATACCAATAGAGATGTTTCAACAAACAAATGCAGTTTGTGGAGATGCTCACTTGTTTATGCCAAGAGATTTGGAAAACAACTACCTGTCAACTGACTGGAAGAGATCCATATTTGTGCCTATTTCTAAGAAAGAGGATCCAACCGAATGTGGACACTAGCAAACAATATCATTAATATCACATGCAAGCAAAATTTTGCAAAAGAACATTCAAAAGCGACTGCAGCAGTACATAGACAGGGAACTGCCAGAAAATCAAGCTGCAGTCAGAAGAGGGCAGGGAACCAGACACATCATTGCTGATATCAGATGGATATTAGCCAAAAGCAGAGAATTCCAAAAAGATGTCTATCTGTTTCATTGATGATGCAAAGGCATTTGACTGTGTGGATCATAACAAATTATGGTTGTGAAGAATGCGAATAACTAGAGCACTTAATTGTACTCATGAGGAATCTGTACATGGAGCAGGAGACAGTCTTTCAAACAGAAAAAGGAAACACTGCCTGGTTTCAAGTTGAGTAACATGTATGCCAGAACTGTCTCCTTTCACCGTACCTCTTCAATCTCCATGCTGAGCAAATAATTTGAGAAGCTGGACTTTATGAAGAAAAACATGGCATCAGGATTGGAGGAAGACTCATTAACAATATGTGTTATGCAGATGATACAACCCTGCTTGCTGAAAGTGAAGAAGATTTGAAATATTTACTGATGAAGATCAAAAAACATAGCCTTCAGTATGGATTTCATCTGAACATCAACCCAACAAAAATCCTTACAACTGGGTCAGTAAGCCACCTCATGATAAATGGAGAAAGGATTAAAATTGTCCAAGATTTTGCTTTACTTGGTTCTATAATCAACACTCATGGAAGAAGCAGTTAAGATATCAAAAGAGCATTGCATTAGCAAAAGCTGTTGCAAAGGACCTCCTTAAATTGTTGAAAAGTTAAGATGTTACACTGAAGACAAAGGTATGCCTGACTCATGCCATGGTATTTTCAGTCGCATCATATGGTTGTGAAAGCTGGACCTCGAATAAGGGCAACTGGAGAAGGATTGATGCTTTTGAGTTATAGTGTTGGAGATGAATATTAAATAAACCAGATCTGTCCTAAAAGAAGAGATCCAACAGATCCAACAGATCCAACAGATCTGTCCTAAAGAACCAACAGATCTGTCCTAAAAGAAGTACCAGAGTGCTACTTGAAAGCAGGGATGTCTAGCTATGTCTTAACATATTATGGACATGTAGTCAGGAGGGACCAGTCCCTGGAGAAGGACATCATGTTTTGGAGAGTGGCAGGTCAATGAAAAAAGGAAGACCCTCAACTAGATGTACTGACACAGTGTCTGCAGCAGAGGCCTTAAACATAAAAAAGATCATGTGGTTGGCACAGTGCAGGGAGTGTTTTGTTCTGTTGTACATAGGTGCCACTGAGTCAGGTCTAACCAGGCCTAAAAACAACATTGTAGCATTGGCTCTGAAGCTGACCCTGAGAGCTTTGTTGTGTTGGCAGTATCTAATGATATTTACTGTATTCAAAATTAAAACTGAGAAATATCAAAAAAAATGTGTATAAATCACTTAGTATAACATTTTCTTTTTGTTTTGTTTTTGAGACAGGGTCTTGCTATGTAAGCCATGCTGGTCTAAACTTGCAATCCTCCTGCCTCAGGAAACATTCTTTTTTTTTTTTCTTTTTCCCACAGTACTGGAGGTTTGAACCCTGAGCTTTGTATATGCTAGGTAAGTCCTCTACCACTGAGCTGCACCCCCAACCCATTTTTTATTTTTTATTTCAGGACAGGGCCTCATTGAGTTGCATATGCTGCCTCTGACCTCAAATTTGTAATCCTGCCTCAGCCTCCCAAGTTATAGGTGTGCACCACAGCTCCCAGCCAGTAAACATATTCTTAATGTATATTTTCTACCACAAAGATGAATTTAGTGAGAAGAGTAGGGCATATAACTTGCAAGTCTCTTTGCTATCTGGCTTAATGGCAGATAGCTGGATTCTTACGCGCTTCCACATTTGTTTGGTTGTTCTATCATATTCTCAAATAAACTCTGCTTACACTCAGGAGAGAATGAGAGTGAAAAAGGAAAATGGCACTATGTTTGCAAGAAGAGTTTTGACCTCATGTGTCCCTTGATAGGATCTTGGAGACCCCTAAGTGTTCCCAGACCATGGTCTGAGAATTGCTGGTGTGACACATAATATTAAAAGTTAACATAACCTTTTCTTGTTTTTGAACTATATTTTATAGGCAGAAAAATGTAGACTAAAAAAGTTATGGTGGATGTGGTTCTTCCACTTCTGAGGTGAATGTCTATACTGATTCAGGAGTACACTTTCTCACCCTCCCTGTGGTCTCCTTTCCATACCGATTGAGTATTTTGTCTTCTCCAGAGGGCTTGTATGTCACATATGTTTGGTTTTTTTAACATTATTAGATAGTTAAAGGGGGTTAGGATTATTCATCTTTGGTGATTAAAAATGATAAGGGCTAGAATTCATTGGAGTCAGGGATTAAGTACACATCATTGAGCACAGTAGGTTTATGGCACTTCTGGGATTATTTAGTATAATATTGCTCCAGTTTCTTTGTAATATTATCATACATTGACTATGTACTTTTTGTGTGCTAAAAGAGAAAAAATACAGTAATTTTCACTCTTTTGGGGGAAGATAAACTCATGAGAAGTTGAAAACCTACACCCAGCATGGCAGAGGGGTGTCATGATGCTGGGATAACACTGTGATAATAACAGGAAGAGGCAGCTTGAGGTTATCTTGGCTCTTCCCCTTGCTAGTCTGTGGCTTTAGCAGGCTGGTTCACATTTTTAGTATTCAGTTTACCTAATTATAAAGTTACATCATTCACTCAGTGCTCTCTGGGCATATAGTGCTGTGGGAATAAGTGTCATAACAGAAGTTGTGCACTGATTAATTTCTACAGACTTTTAATTAAGATTCTTGTATGCAGATCATTAAAAGTTGCTGCTTTTTCTTCTGCCTTATTTGCTTTATCTTAAAATATAATCTCTGAAGCATCTGTTGGCTGAATGTGCATTATAACCAAAGGTGGAAGTGAATTGAAAATCTGATTATATTTGATTTATTGACACAAATTTCTTAATCTAACAGCAGTGAAAAACAACTATGGTATATTGACTGGGAAGTATTCCTCTGAAGGAAACAACACCAAGAAAGGATTATAACACTGTTGCTAGAAAAACAAAAAAACTTTGAAATATGCCTATCTTGGCTTACAAGGGACTAAAATTGTAGGCTCCCCCTCATCATTTTTTAGAGCAGTGATGCTATTACTATATTGTCCAGAAAAGATGAATTTGTCAGGAAGGGGATATGCTTCAAAATTTTATCAATGAAACAGATAAAATCATGGTTTCACACTGGGATGGGACACTTTTTTGAGATATGATTCAATTATAGCCAAATCATAATTTATAATGTACACAGATATCTAAATAGGGCCTACTGAAAGTTAAAAAAAAAAAGTACATAAAACTGATGGAAGCCTCTTACTGATTCTTCCAGGAAGAAAAGGAATAACGATCACAAATAGTTTTGAATTCAGTCTTTCCTGTTAGCTCCAAGTTATCCTTGAGGGGGGAGGTGACATGAGGACACCTCAGCAGCTCTCAGAACTGTGCTGTCACTTGGCACAGAACTAATGTCCTCCTGCTTTGGCAGTTAAATTGCTTTGGAAAGCAGCTGTATTTGATGTAATTTTAATCAATACTTTGTACTTCTGTGTGGCCCTGCAGCCACTGTGCCACTGTATTGAGCATATCTCACCTGAAAGTGAAGGATACAGTGTCTTGCTTGAGATTTAGTTCTGAAAATTCATCTAAGTCCAAAAGCATCAGGAAGCTTGCTACTTAACATACATTACTGCATGCCATTATTTCACAGAGTTCAGAAATGGTTCTGTCAATCTGTATTAGTTCCTTGTGAGTTGCACTGTCATAAACTGTTTTCCTAAAATGGAAGATAACTAAGGTCTGTTTCCAATATTAAGTGACCAGCAGCTAGCATCCATAGCTCTTTGGAGGGCAAATGGCTAGGGATGAGTGGTCTGGGCACTGCCTACATCAGCTTCTTCCCTAATGTCCATTTTGATACCCTTAGAGGATTGATTTCTTTTGCTTCTTAGTGCCTTTTTGCATATCAGAATCACAGCATCTATTTCTATACTAGGGTGGTTATCATTGTTAGGTGCCATCAAGTCAGTGTCCAACTCATAGTGACCCTACATACAACAGGTGAAACACTATTGTCAGTGCTTTTCTGCTATTCATAGGGTTTTCAATGGCTGATTGATTTTTGGGAGGGAGTTGCCAGGTCCTTCTCCCAAGCCTACAGCACCTGGTGTTCCCATGTGGTCTCCCATCCAAGTACTAACCAGGCCTGACCCTGCTTAGCTTCTGAGATCTGATGGGATTGGACGCCCCAGTGGTATGGCTGCAAGAACAGTAGGGTTATTCTGATTTAAATCAGATCTATTTAAAATAGTGTGTCCACTAATAATTTTCTTCACAAAAAAAGAACATATTCTTGGTGTTTGTGCTCAAATATCCTTTCCTGATTATATATATGTTTTATCATTTCTCGAAGTAGTGACATACCTCATGTATGAAGCCAATTTTGCATTTCTCTTAGGAAGCAAAGCAATTTAGTTATGCTTTTCAGTAAATATAATTGGTTACTTATACATTGAAAGCCATTCCCATCTTGTTCCATATGACATACAAGCTTTTCAGACCATTCTTTGAGACAGACATCAAAACCAAAACCAAAATAGATATTTACATTGTGTCATGTTAGCAAGCAGCTTGATAAAATTGTATTTATTAAAGAAAATCATGTATGGTCAATAATACTAGATTTAATATCTCATACTAGGATACTGGTGGGCTGAGATTTAGCTCAGTTGGTAGAGCGCTGCGCTGTAGTCTCTGAGGTCCTGAGTTTAATTCCCAGCACCCCCAAAATGGGAGAAGGGCCTGGCAATCCACTCCCAAGGCAATGCCAAAACAGTCAGCCATTGAAAACCCTATGAGGGTCGTTATGAGTCAAATACCGACTCGACGGCACCTAACAACAACAACTAGGATACTGTGTATAAACAACATTTGGACTGTTTTGGCTAGATTGGTTGAAAGCACGATGTTAATTCAATTTTTAGTTGGTTAACATTTATTAACCCCCCCGCTGAGTATATGGTTCTGAATGTTAAAATGTAATGCATTCCTTATCTTCAAGGCATTATCGGGGGAGATATTATGTGTATAATTGTAATACAGTGAGTGTCTATGATAGAGGCATTGATCACCTGCAATAGGGACAGGGAGAGGACAAATTCTGCTGAATTTGGGGAAAATGGGAAGGACCTGAGCAACGCTGATCTTGATTTAACTCTTCAGGGGCTGGTGAAGGAGACAACAGCATGAGTAAAAGTTTGACTGTAGAAAAGTGGCTATTTCTGGGAAGCAGAATACTCTTTGTGGCTATTTGTAGGTATGCATTTATAGGGGATCCTCAGAGAATATCCCTACATGGAGCCCAAGCCACCTGGGACTAGACATACAGTGATTCTCCCTTCTTCTAGGAAGAGTTAGTTGTTGTTAGGTGCCATCCAACTCAGTGACCCTCAAAGGATTTTCAATGGTGGATTGCTTTGGGAATGGAATGCCACATCCTTCTCCCACATTTGGGGTGCTGGGGATTGAACTCGGGTCCTTAGAAAGTGCAGCACAGCACTCTACCAACTGAGCCAAACCTCAGTCCCTCTAGAGAGAGTAGGTGCTGATAAAAGTTTGACTGCTCTTGGGATCTGCCTCTGAGGTGTGGCCTCTGAAACCTCTCCATAAGATTTGTGTTTCCCTTCATAATGAATGATGCCTCTGCATTTAGGAATCTTGCTGGATTGCTCTTGGAATACACACCTCTAAGTTATTTATTGAGGATTGAAGGGGAAGTGGGAGGGACTTTGCTTGTCATATAAAACCTGCTGGGATTTGTTGTAGGTGGAAGCCTAAGGTGAATCCGATATAGACCATAATTTTTGCTACAGAGAAAGTGACAGTGAGGCAGCACCTGTTCCCTCATTGCCTGCTAGGATAGCCTGGGTATTTTCTGCAAAAAACTCAGCGACAGCTATGCCACAGTCTTTCTGACCTACTGATTGAGTGACCAGGGAGCAGAATGGGCTCTGGAGAGTAGGGCAGATGAACTGAAGGCCTGGCATGAGCCAAAGGGCTGCAGGTGCTGGGGATGCTGCCTGCATTTGCTGAGGATTAAGGAGCCCTGGAAGCCCTTATGCCAACCCTTTTGTCCTGAGATTTCTGACTCATTATAATTAAACTCATCGAGGTAAAGTCTAGTGCACAAGATGTCAAATTAAAAAAAAAAAAAAAAAGAAGGACACAGAAGCCAGGGACAGAGCAGAAAAGGTACACTGGGATGAGCTTGAGAAGGCCTTTCTATACTGTGCTAAGGAACTTTATACCATAAGCCACAAAGGATTTATTTTTTCCTAGTAAGGGGAAGAGCATGAGATTTATATTTGGGAAATAACTGGTGCAGGAGAAAAATGAAGAGGTAAAGGTGAGGTGTGATGTGAGATGAAAGAAAATGGGCTGTTGGAGGGCTTTGGATGTAAAGCTGACAGATTGCAGGAGCTGTCTAGGAATAAAGATGTGTTTGTTAGAGATGTCTGCTGTTACTGAGCTTGCTTCGCTGGGCACTTAGGAGATGCACTCTTTTCTGCTCCTATTTTTTCAGGTAGGTGAGCCTGAAACTAGTGTTGGCCAATGTCTAGTGAGCAGAAGGGAAGGATAACTTCTAGGCTGAAGTGTGTAATTATCACTGGAAGACATTCCAGTGTCCCCTCCCTCTAGTCTTAGGGTAGAAGAGATTATGTGTTGCAGATGGTGCAGCTGTAGATTGGTACAGCCTCAGTCAGCTGAGTCACTGCAGGAAGGACAGTTGCCTTGCAGACTCACTCACATCCTGGTGACCAGCACTTGTTTCATGGAGCTACCAAGATTTGGGAAGTGTTTGTTATCCTGGCCTAGTCTGAGGAATACATGATAGTAATTTGTAGCATAAACCTGTAGGTGAACCCTACAAGGGAAAACCAATTTTCCCTATTGTGTTCCATTTATATAGTTATAAGTACCACCTGAAAAAAAAAGTGCAAGCATTCTGGGCTAAATAGGTTTCTTTATAGGATTTCTTAGAGCTTTTAATAGACTGTGGTAAATGGTGAGACTCCAAGCCGAGAGAAAGTACACATTGCTCCCTAAACTTACCTGACAATGAGTCCACTCCCCTGTCCTTTTTGGTAAGTGCTTTTTTAAAAAACATTTTGGGGAATACAGGGAAATACTGAATTACACTTGTAATAGTGTAGGTACAAGACTAATTACATAAACCAAGAAGAAGTCTGAGTGTGAGGAAAATTTGAAAGAAGGATTAATAAGACTGGGCCTGGCTGGATATTTAAGAGGCAGAGTAAAGAAGCTATATTGTTTCAGTATACTACCTCCTTTCCATTTGGCTCCTTGGCACCTTTCCAGACTTTTATTCCTTTCCTCATGCTGTCAATCCTATGCCTGCTTTTCTTTGGGTTGGTAGAGGCCCTTACTTTCCCACTTTACTAAATATTTAGCATGAGTTTCTGTTCCTGTCCACTATGAAACCTCTCTGATGTCTTGCTGCCTCAGATGGAGATATGTTCTGCCAGAAATGTTCACAATCACACACACACACACACATGCCCCCCCCACGCCCCAACATGCTTGTGCCTAGTCTTTCATTTCTTCTCTTTGTTATCCTAGCATCTGTGTCTTTTCCTCTCTATCACCATCCTTTTTTGCCTACAGGTGTGCAAAGTTGCTTTTGGGTGAAATAATATCCCCACTCCTAGGCTGCATCAGCCCTTCAAGTTACTAAATAAACTATTGCTCACTCTTCTGTGAACCCTCCCTCCTTTATTTCCTTCCTTAAAGAAACATATGCTGAATATCTACTTTGTGCTAAAAACTCATCTGGATAGAAGAGACACAAAAACAAATAAAATGTGCCTCTTCCTTCAAGTTGTCTAGGGGGCATCTCACCCAGTTGAACAGGCTACTGCAGTGGAGTGTGACATTGTCCTGATATTGGGGGCAGCGTGAGGTAGCACACCAGCCTAGGCAGGACCTGGGGCTGGAGCTGAACCTTAGTGGGGTCAGCCAGACAGCAGAGGGCTGGAGGGGAGAGCAGTGTGTGTGCGTGGAAGGTGAGAAGAGGCTGCACTTCAGGAACGGTAGGTGCTCTCCACTCATTGCTTCTACTTCAGTGCTACTTAGGGAAATGTTCCCCCGGAGGGCACCCGTGACTTTTCAAGTTCAAATTGTTACCTTGACTGTTCATCTTCCATGTCCCCACTGCAGCAGCAGTTGCTGCTGTTCACACTGTAGTCCATGAATTCTTTAATTCCTTAACTTCTGGAGATTCCTTCCTTGATTGTTTTTCTGACTTTTCTCATCATACTCCCTTTCTTTCTAAAATCTCCCTTAAGTTCTAGTGTTCTCCAAGCTTTCCAAACTTCCTTGCCTCTCTTCTTCTCCACTAGCAATTTAAGCAACACCACTCTCTGTGGAATTTGAATTTCTCCACAGCCTTGCTGCTCTCCTGAACTCGCTGTGTGGTCTCCGCTGCTGTGCGTGTTCCTTCACTCCATATGTTTGCACAAGTCTGAATTTCTATTTGTTTGAAACTTGAGTGTAAACCATAGGGATTGTAGAGGGTGTCGTGGATGCCCCATGCCCATGTATCATTTCCAAGCTAATGGGGTTTGACAGCACCAGGTGGAAGCAGTTGGATAATGCTGAGGCTTCCCTGGGTCATTACCTAGGAACAGCTGGGGAACAAATCTGCCTTTAGTTTCTAGAGCCACATTGGTCTGTTAATAAAATTCTGTTATGTATGTTTTCTGGAAGCATAGATATGTTCTCTTCTTGTCCAATTATGTTATGGTGGATTCATTTTTGGAAAATTGCCATATGCTGAGTTAATACTTAGGGCATTTGTCTTATTAGCTTTGCTAAGGCAAAAACAAAAACAAAACAGAACAAAAAAACCAACTAAATGAATCTATATATTGATTCAGGTGCCTATTGGGATGCCATAAGTAGAAAGATAACTACTTAAGGCATGTTTAAATTTCTGCTGGCCTGCCCATGGTCATCATTAATACTGCTGAGTAGTTTTCCTAATTCTTTCCTGGCACATATTACTGCTCACCCACTTTTCTTCCTCCTGCCTTTGCACCTGGTGACATTCTAGGGAGACTCTGTCCCTGAATGAGGAGACATGGAGCCAGCCAGAAATGGACCTGCAGAGTATGTGAGAAATAAACTTGTGTTGCTGAACCATAATGGAGCCCCTCCTTACTGATGCTCTTTCACAAATTTGGAAAAGTAAATGATTTCCTGTGGAATGAGGTGGTTCTAGATTTTGCTACTATCCCAGACAATAAGTTGGGAGTGTGAAGAAATAATTCTCTGGTAAACGAATGAGTTTTCAAGTTCCATAAGTGGGTTTTCATTGTGTTATTTCAATTTCTAATTAGAATCCTTTCATATAATCACCACTTGGTTGCATTGCTAGCTGATTGTTGTTATCATTAAGTTCTGAGACTCAGTGACCCTCATCAGGTTTTCAGTGGCTGATTGTTTCAGGGTTGCTTCAAGAGTGGATCGCATGTAATTGTTCTAACAAGATAAAAACAAAGACCACTACAGGAAAAGTTTCTATCTTAAACAGAAATGGAACCCAAGGACATATAGAAAAATACTACATAGTAAAAGATAGAGAAGACTTGGATGGGAAACTTAGATGGGAAGGGGGGAGGGGGAAACATAGGGGAGGGTAAGCGGTAACCAATATGAATGTTGTTGTTGTTGTTAGGTGCCCTCGAGTCGGTATCCGACTCATAGCGACCCTCTGTACAACAGGGGAAACACTATTGTCAGTGCTTCTCTGCTGTTCATAGGGTTTTCAATGGCAGATTGATTTTTGGGGGGAGGGGATTGCCAGGTCCTTCTCCCAAGCCTACAGCACCTGGTGTTCCCAGGTGGTCTCCCATCCAAGTACTAACCAGGCCGGACCCTGCTTAGCTTCTGAGATCTGATGGGATCAAATTCCACAGGGCTATGGCTGCAGGCAACCAATATGAATAATGTTTATCAAATTGCATATATGAAAATTGTCACAATGAAAAGCATGTCAAAATGAATCACATTATGATGTACATTAAAAATTTCTAAAAAAAAAAAAAAAGAGTGGATTGCCACCTCATTCTCCCGTTTTTGTGGTGCTGAGGATTGAACCCCGGTTCTCAGAGAGTATGGAGCACCACTCTACCAACTGACCTAAACTCTCGCCCTTGCTAACTCATTAGAGTAGTATTGTGGAATAAAGTCATCATTTCCTTTTTTAATTGGAAAAAGGAAATAAGTGAGTTCCTCAAAGATTTATTAAGGACAGCCAGCAAGTGCTGCCGAGTGCTGTGGCCAACTTGGGGATTTAACAGTAGCCAAGACAAAACCTGGGCTTTGAAAACTTCGTCGAGCAAAGGAGGAAAACTAGCAATTAAAGCATCAAGTAATAAATGTTGTTAGAAGACAAAACATAGTGTTTTCAGCACAGGGTAGGAGGGCCACCTACCCCTGAGTTTTAGTTTGGAGGAAGTTTTCCTGGAGAGGCAACTGTTCATTTGTTCAGGCAGAATTTATTAGATACCTCCTCTGTGCTAGGTAATGTGATGGATGTTGGGGATAGAGTAGAAAAGCATGGTCCCTCTCCCTGCAGGTTTTATAGTCAAAGCTAAGACCTGAAGGAGGAGTGGTAATTAGCAGGAATTAGCCACATGGTCCTTGAAAATGGAAATCTATGTGCAAAGGCCTGAGAATAAATAAATGCTGGGGTCAAAAAAATGATGCTCAGGAGGAGTCAGGGCCTGGTAGATGAATGACCAGGCACATATTGAGAACTGCACACATACTTGTTAAAGAATGCAGATCAGCAAAGTTAGACAATTAAGACCCCTCAGTGAATTGTACAAGGCAACACATTTCTTTAAAATATAATGTCTTATGCAAAGGATTTTAACAGATTTTTTCAGTGCTACATTTGACTAAGAAATTTGTTAAATTTGCTAAATTCTCCTTTTTGGGGAATAAGGAGGGCTTTTAAGTACCAGGGTTAAAAAACTTGGCAAACTGGTGTAATTTTACATCTAGTAACATTGGGGAAAATAGCTTTCAGATTACCAGAATGTCACTGTGCTCAGTTTTTACTTCTCGTTCTTTCAGATGCTCCATAGGGATGATATAACTGTTAGAGATGCCGTTAGTGCCTCCCACCTCCACCAAGAGTACTGGTGATTTTTATTACATCCAGCTTTTCACGAGCGTTTTGTTTTGTGGGTTTTTCCCTAATTTGCTGTATACTCCTTGTGAGGTGGATCGGTGTGATGTAAGATGATGACTATTGTAGATTTCCTATCCCATATCTTCTTGTGTTTGTTGATGTCTTCAGTTTGGGGAGCCTGGCAGACTGTAGGTACTCAAATATTTATGTGGTTTTTAAAAGTTTTTGTCTGACTCATTATTTAAACATTCTATTATTTTAAATTAATCCTCTTTTTATTGGAAAAAAAACAAGCATTTAAAACTTGGAATGGATGTAACTTGTGATTTCTTGAACAGCCATGCTAATGGTTGTGCTGAACTCCACAGCCTGTTCTGTAAACTTTCTGTAATTTAATGCTTCACCTGCAAATACTTTGTCTTTTCAGCTGCAGTTTAAGTCCCCTCATAAGGAACTGCTCTCACAATTTGCTAGCTTGTGCTCAAATGGTTTGGTTGGTTCTTCAGAAAACTAGTGTTATTAGAGAGAACAGTTGCTAATGCACATGAAAGGCAGATTTTTATTATCATGAAACATCTTTAAAGCAAATGCTAAGCACTTCATTCATGTGGTAATCCTCTCAATATTATCCAGGGTAGGCCTGGACAAAATGCTGTAAGTCAAAAGGATGTAGACATAATCAGAATTTCCTCTAAAAATTGTCATCGTGACCAAGCACCATGGTGCATGTATGTAATCACAGCAACCCAGGAAGCTGAAGCAGGAGGATCACAGATTCAAGGCTAGAGGCAGCCTGTGCCACTTAGCAAGATGTTGTCTCAAAAAAAAAAAAAAAAAAAAAATTCTCAGCATGGACATCAGATTTCTGAATTCAATATGCTAAATTATTTTTATGTAAATGTCTTAAATAAGCTAGGGTTTAGCTTGGTTGGTAGAGTGCTGCTTTGCACTTTCTGAGGATCTGAGTTCAATCCCCAGCATTGCAAAAATGGGAGAAGGATGTAGCAATTTACTCCTGAAACAATCTTGAAACAATCAGCCATTGAAAACCCTGTGAGGGTCACTATGAGTTGGACTTGACTCAACAGCACCTAACAACAACCTAAGTCTTGAGTATATTTCTAATAAAGGGGAAAATGAAGAAAATTTGCAAAGAATTATCCATTTAATGCCTACCCTCTAATACCTGCCATTGATTATTTTACTGGAATGTTCTTTGAGGAATTGATAACTTTCAGCTTATGCAAACTGCCCTTGAACTAGAAAAGGGTAAGAGTAGGCATATTGATTTATATAAATAGACATATGCATCTGATGGGGTTGGAGTTCAGTTGGTAAAGTGCTACTCTAAGCTCTCTGAGGCCCTAGGTTCGATCCCCAGCACCACAAAAAAAATGGATATGGACCCATTTCAGCCATTGAAAACCCTATGAATAGCAGACAAGCTCTGATATAGTGCCAGGGATGGCACAGTATCGGGGAGTGTTTCCTTCTGTTGTACACAGGGTTGCTTTGAGTCAGACCCAACTTGATGGCACCTAACATCATGGATCTGAGGAATTTACTTAATCATACTTTATTTAATGATATAACCCACAGCACCTCACATGATCTGGTCCCTCCTTAACTTCCTCCTATTCTTTTCTCACTCCCCAGGCCTGTACCACATTCATCCTTCCTCATTACCTCCAGGTCATCCTTCTCATCACTAGGATTTTCATACACATTGGTCATCTGTGGAGAATGGGCTTTCCATTACTCTTTCCTGGTCAACTTCTACTTAGGCTCTTCTTTTAAAGGCCATTCTTGAATCCCAGGATAAATTACTGCCCCTTCCAATGATATGTCATTTATAGCTCCATACTCTTCATGGCCATGATTCCTATAGTAATTATCATTTTAAATTATAAAATGCTGTCAACTATAATATATGCAATTGATTTAAGATACTTAAATTTTAAGAATGGGAGAAGAATGTGGCAATCCACTCCCAAGGCAATCCTGCTACAATCAGCCATTGAAAACCCTGTGAGGGTCGCTATGACACAACTTGAAGGCACCTAACAACGACAACAAATTTTAAGATTTGTTCTTCTATTCACTGCCGTGTGCCAGGTAGTATCCTAAGCCCAGGGGAAACAGTGGACAAAGGTGTCTCTGCCCTCAGTGAGCCTCCCTTCTAGTGGGGGAAACTAATAATAAGGCAATACCTCTGTGGTATGATGATGGATGGCCCTGAGGACTGGACAGAAACAGAGTTTGTTGTTGTTGTTAGGTGCCGTCGAGTCCGACTCATAGTGACCCTCATAGGGTTTTCAATGGCTGACTGTTTTGGGATTGCATTGGGAGTGGGTTGCCACGTCCTTCTCCCATTTTGTGGTGCTGGGAATCGAACTCGGGACCTCAGAGACTGCAGCGCAGTGCTCTACCAACTGAGCTAAATCCCAGCCCGAAACAGAGGTAGACAGAGAAATATGTCCATATTCCTTCAAAGAGTGTGTCAGTGAAGAGCCCTTAAGGAACGTGACTTGTACACAGGTCTGAGTGAAATGATAGAGTGACACACATGAATGTGGGGGGCTTAAGAGCGTCCCAGGCAGCAGAGACTAGAAGTGCAAAGGGCTCAGGCTGAACATGTGTGTAGTGTGTTCGAGGCCCAGCAGGGAAGTCAGGCTGGCTGGGGAAAAGGGAGCAAATGAGAGTGTGGGGACAGAATTCATGTGGCCAAGGCCAGTGGTGGCTGAAGTGGGACATTTTGAACAGATGAAGAAGGGAAATTATGATTTAGAAGGATGGTTTTGGCCACTGTGTGAGGAGTAAATTGTAGCCAACAGGGAAAAGCAATTGGATGCTTTAGCATTACACAAAGTGAAAGGTGATGTTGGTTAGGGTAAGGGTCACAGGAGAGGGGAGTAAGAAGCAGAAAGGTTCTGGGTGCATTTTGAAAGGACAGGTGGAAAGATTTGCTGGTGAGCTGAGTATGGGAGAAAAAGAGGAATCAAGGAGGATTCTGAGAAAGTGAGTGAATGGAAGCTCCATTTCCAGTAATAAGCCAGTGAGCCCGGGGCAGGAAGGAGCTGGTGTAAAGTCCTCAAAGGAATGGGCTCCTGAGTCCATGAACCCAGGTTCCCATCCCACATCGTTCCTTCCACCAGCCACTTAATGCCAGTGTCCTGATCTGTGAGCCAGAGGGTGGTTGTAACTCATGAGGGGCTTGTGAGGTTTAGAAAGATATGGCAAAATGCACTTAGAATCAAGAAAATGTGGTGCCATGGTTGGAATGTGTCCACCCAGAATGCACATGTTGAACTGAACCCTCATATTCATGTTAAAGGTATTTGGAGATGAGGCTGTTAGGTCATTAGGACTAGATGAGGTCCTGAGGTAGGGCTCCTATGATGTCACTAGTGGCTTGGTAAGAAGGAGAGAGAACTGAGCTGGGTAGCTTGCTCTGTCTTGCTCTGGGACTCACAGCACCTTGTCCTCTTGTTATCTTGTTATGATGTAGCAACAAGGCCCTTACCAGATGCTTGGCTCTTGTACTTCCCCCTGTCCAGAAACATGAGCTAAATAAATTTCTATTCTTTATAAATGAACTAATCTTGAGTATTTTGTTAAAGCAACAAAAAATGAAGTAAGATATAGGGTAAATAGTTAATTGTAATTTTTTAGTATCTGCCTACTCTGGAAGTTCCTTCACAGCATGTCTGTGGTTAATTACTACTCTATTCTAAGCCCTACCATAGACTGGACACTTAAGATGAAACCATTCCTCTAGATAGTTGCACCCCATTGTGTGATGCATACCATATTTTGGCCTCTCAGGCAGCATATTTGTGCAGTGGACATGCTACCCAACCTTATTTGGCATTCTTGGTTGTTTTTCTCCACCTGTACATAGAGTACAGGTGGTAAATAAATTTTGGTTAGTAGAAATATGCTTTTCTCGCCTCTTCAGATAGATCTTTTTAAGTGAAATAAAAATGAGCAAAACTTAATTCTTGATGACCTATTATATGCATGCATGATTGTGATTGTGAGCAACTGAATAAGCAGATTGTCCTCTGTTTGTTCTCAACATTTATTTTCCTCTTGTGCAGTACATTTTTAAACAAATGGAATGTTAATTTTTTTCTGCCTTGAGGTTTAAAAATGATTTTATTTTGCAGTACTTCAGCGTTGAACCCAGAGCTTTACACATTGCAAGCACTCTACTATTGAGCTGCACCACCAGACCCTTTCTTATCTTTGATTTTAAGTCAGAGTCTCACTAAGTTATGCAGACTGCCTCTGGCTTGGAACTCACGATCCTCTTGCCTCTACCTCCGAAGTTGCTGGGGTTACAGGTGTCTACCAGAGCACCTAGCTTTTAAAAAAATGATCGTAATTGATGCTGCTCTAATATAATAGTTTCAGAAGCTGGTTTGAAAGTCTTTGTACTTTGTCCTGATTGAACACAGAGGAAGTATTGGGAAGACAGTCATGAAGAGGAGGGGCCAGTACCCTTCTGTCAGCCTCTGGGATCTTGATGCTTTGGGTGACACACACTTCTAAGACCTGAAGCTGAAGGGCAGGCTGGTATGGGGAGCGTGCTGCATGTGTCCAGCAGAACATGTAGAATGAGCCTTTGTGCCTCCTTTTGGCTCAGGTTGTTGTTAGGTGCCATCGAGTCAGGTCCAACTCATAGCAACCCTGTGTATGACAGATGAATCCTCCCGAACACCATGCCATGCCCAGCACTATTATCAGTGTTTCTCTGCTATTCATGAGGTTTTCAATGTCTGATTGTATTTTGGGAGTGAGCTCAGGTACACAGACAAATTCTCCTGGTTACCCAGACAGCTGTTGCGATCCATGCTGGGGTGATACAACCTCTTCTGTGGGAAGCACTCATTGGGTAGACAAAAGAGACTTAGGCCAGAACTTATGCTGCCTTTTTGCATGCTGAGTTTCAGATCAGGTATTGACTTGACAATTCATCTGAGAAAGAACTGTAGACAGGTAGGCCCAGTATAAAGAGTAGGGCAGAGAACCCAAAGGCAGCAGGGGATAGGTGAAAATTTTGTGGGATTTAATGGCAGACTTTAACACAAGTCTGGACACTCAGTGGCTCTGAAGACCTTGAGCAATTTCCTCATTTCCACAGAAGTCCAGTGTCTCCATCTATAAAACTCAATTGATGATGTCCAGTTCTCAAGATTCCCAGTGATGAAATGAGATGATGATGGTGATTTCCCTCTGCAGTGGTTGGCGCATGTTGGTCATCAGGTTTTTTTGCATGGTGTTTGTCCCAGAATACTTTGGCTTGAAAGTTTTGCTTGGCTGGCATTTCACAGACTATTTCTCTGTCACCCTAATGTTTGCTGGTTCTTTGCATCATTAGAAGCTAACACGTCCTTTATTAGTACCTCATTTCAATTAGTATGGGCATCTAAGGATATTATCTCCTAGGATATGAAAGATAAAATCTGCAGTTAATGCACTCCTTAAAACCTTGAGCTAATCCATTATTTTGACACTGTTCAATTTTCTTTCCCCTGGTTATTAAGTATGTTAAGGTTTTCTGGATGGGTATGTTCTCTACCTTTGCTAGAACTAGTATTACTAAGTTTCCTGCATTCACTTTTCTCTATATAAAGAAATAAATATTTATTTAATAGAAGAAATAGCTTCCTGAGCACTCTTTCATTTAGTAAAATAAAAACCAGAATGGAAACTCTTCTCTCTTCTTTTGAGTGATGATATCTCATTGTGCACTTTGTTAACTTTTCTTGTTTGGATATCATTACAAAATCATGCCTTCACATTTGGATTGCTTTGCTAGTTTTGATGCCCATGTTGGCCTGTCTTAGCCAGTGATTTGCCCTTTTAACGTTCCCTCTGACATCTTTGAATGTCTTCTACCTTTCTGCTAGTCATAGTTGAGCCTTACCCATCCTTAATTTTTCTCCAAGATAGGTAAGTACTTACTTGCTAACAAACCCTGGTTCCATTCTTTGGAGAACAACCTGACACCAAAATGTGGTGCTAGTTTTCTTTAACAAGTACAGCACCTATGTAATGCTTGCTATATACCAGGTATTGTCCTAACCTCTTCAGAAATATTGTCTCCTTTAATTATTGTAAGTCTTATTACTTGGGTGCAGTGTGTGTTAGCTTTACACCACTGTGGCAGCAGAGAGACAGAGAGAACGACAGAGAGGGTCCTAATACCTCCAAGGGCATACCTCTCACCCAGTGCCCTAATTTCTCCCTCTAGGCCCCACTTCTTAAAGGTTTCACCACCTCTTAATAGCACCATAAGTTGGCAACCAAGCCTTTTAACACATGGGACTTCGGGGAACACTTCTCATCCAAACGATAACAGGTACTATTATCCCTGTTTTATAGATGAGGAAACTGAAGCCCAGAATAGATAAATTGTGCAAGTCATGCAACTAGTAAGTGGCAGAGCCAAGGGGTCTGGCTCTGACATCCTCTCTTATCCACTAACCCCACTGCTTGGGAGAGCCTAGGAATGTTGCTGGCATAGGTAAGGGCTTCCACAGCTGTGCAGCTCTGCCTCCTTCAGAGCCAGAAAGTATTTCTTTTTAATACACATGGGCTTGAGTTAGTCTTTTTCCCAAGCAATCAATATTTCATATACTAGGATATCAAAGTTGTACATACTTCCATTTTATATACTAGAAAGGAAAAAAAAAAAAAGACGTTGCCAACTTCCCTATGACACAGTGCTCAAACTGATGCTCCAACCTCTGTGACTTTGAAATTTCTTTCATCCCTTAACAAGGGAAGCAGTTCCTTCCGCCTTCGCATTTGCAGCTTGGCATCTGACAGTGATTCTTTCCCCCTGGTCTTCTGACACCACACGTGCAATTCTGTCTATTGCTGAGCTTCCTCCTTTCTTAGGGCCCAGGAAATAGTTATTGTTAACATTGCAAGAAGATACGGTGCTGTGGTCCCAGTTTGGACCCTACAGCTCTGTTTGTGGGTCTTTTGTGTACATGGTCACTTTCTGTTTCAATATTGATTGTTGTGGCTTTTTGAAGATTTTTCAATGGTATTTTAGTTCTACACAAGTAATACCAGTAGTGCACATAATTCCTTTGAAATTGTGGCAGTAGGAACTGTTTGAACTAATTCAAGTATGTTTTGTTTCTATATTCTCTCCCTCCCCCACCCCTTCCTTCCTTCCTTCCTTCCTTCTTCCTTCCTTCCTTCCTTCCTTCCTTCCTTCCTCTTTTCTTTTCTTTTCTTTCTTTCTTTCTTTTTTCTTTCTTTTTCTTTCTTTCCTTCTTTCTGTTTCTCCTTCTCTCTTTTTCTTTTGCAATACTTGGGGGCTAAATCTAGGGCCTCACACATACTTTGCAAGGGCTCTACCACTGAGCTGCATGTCCAGCCCCTGTTTTTATTTTCTAAATTGAGACAGAGTATCTCTAAGTTATGCAGGTTGCCTTTGGCTTCGAACCTGACATCCTCCTGCCTCCACCTCCTGAGTGAGTTGCTAGGATTACAGATGTGTACCACCACATCCAGTTTATACTCTGTTCCTTTCCTGATATGAGATTTCATCAGCCACTAAGATCCTCTATTACAGGATGACTCCAAAAGAAACCCTTTCAGAAATATATTCTCCAGTAATTAGATTGAATATAAAAATGTGAGTACACACCAAATTTTAGAGTAGCTCTTAGGTTTCTCAGCTCTCTTCTAGAATCCAATGGCTTCCTTACAAATGTGTTTACACTAAATGTTCATATATGACCTAGTTACGGAATAATATTTTTGAAAGTGTTCAGTTCTCTTAACTCTGCACATTACCCTACCTCTCCTCCTCAGGAAAAATAAACACAGTGCTGGTGACTGTGATATATTTGGTATATCTCAAATTTCCAAATCCTAAGTTGTTTTTGTATTAATTTTTGCTTGTTTATATGTTTGCTTGTTTTGCCTTGCTGGGATGGAACCCAGGGCACTGCACATGACAGTTGTTCTACTGCTGAGCTACTTTTCCATCCCTCAAGTTGATTATTCATGACTCATTTTTTTTCCTGCCATTGGAAGGACTGGAGGTGGGTGGGTATTCTTGATCATTTTCCATCTGACTAGATCTAAAATCATGGAGAAAGTTCTTATTCCTTGTGATTGACACTTGGCCCTTAGGTGTGGGTATTACTTAACCAGAATTCAGTTTATTTGCCATTGTTATTTTCCTACTCCTTCCTTCAGATATCACAAAAGCATTAAAATATAGGGAATGAGATTACATCAGGCAGGGGTAGAAGTCTTAAAATAATAATTGAGGGTATTTCTGGACCATGCATGTGCTTGACTTCCTGTTGCTTTGTCTTTAGCCAAGCTCTGTGTTCTCCTTTTAGATTTTTTGCCATTGACATGCTTCCACCCCTTCACCAACTGTTATGTTAATCTTAAAGTATTCAAGAGGCTTTCAGATGTGATGTTGATGAAAACATATTTAAAGAAAGGAATGGCTCTAGCGAGCTTCAGATGGGGAGAACTTGGAATTTGGGGATATCTGAAAGGCAGTGGCCATAAAGCTTGATTCTCCGAGTGAATATTCTGGTTGATCCATGTGTCATTCCAGAAGGGGTTAATGATCCCATCAGCTGACAACGTGAATTATCCATGATGGGCAGTATTTAATGTGTCCTTACAAAGAAAATGCCCAAGATTTGGTTGCTGCATAAGTTGTTGTTGTTGTTGCTGTTAGGTGCCATCAAGTTGAGTACAGCTCCCTATGTACAACAGACAAAACACTCCCTGACACCTTGCCATGCCCCTCACTATAGTCAGTTCTTCTCTGCTATTCACAGTGTTTTCCATGGGGTATTGTTTTGGGAGCGGATTGCCAGGTCCTTCTTCCAAGCTTACAGCACCTAGTGTTCCTAGGCAGTCTCCCATCCAAGTACTAACCAGGCCCGACCCTGCTTCTAAGATCTGATGGAATTAGACTCCATAGTGGTATGGTTGCAGGCTTTCCTAAGTATTACATAAAAAATCAGCAGTGTTGAAATAGGTTAGCAGGATTAGGTTAGCCCATTGATTTATTCCATTTGCAGTAAGAAATAGGCTAAGTATGATTGTCTATAAACTGTGGCTGGATGTTTGGGATCACGAGTGGGTACTCCATGACGTAAGTCTTCTGTGGTTCCATTTCCATTATCATTTTATCATTTTTAGTAGTAATAATAAATACAGTCACAAAAGCCTCACCATTTATTCACATGTACGAGCATTAGGTTATGGGTTATGTGTTGTCTTCATTAATCTTCAAAGTAAATCTGTGTCAGGATTATGACCATAGATGCAGAACTGATTTGGAGCAGCTAAATGACTTGTCTAAGGCCCCAGCCAACAAGAAGAGTCAGAATTCTGGCCCCTAGAGGACTGCAACCAAAAGTGATGGCCACCACATTGGAGTTTTGGTTTTTACTAGACTGTTCTTTAGAGGGTTAAGAATGAGTATTGGGGTTGGGAGCTTTGTCTAGAAAATGGGCTAGTGTTGGGTAGTCACAAGCAATGCCAAAGTGTTTCTACTTTTAAAAATCCTGATTTTTTTCGAAAGGTTTATTTTAAGCATTTCATGTGCTGGTTGGTTAATCATTCCCCTGCCCTTTAAAGTGAGCAAGTCACAGCTAGATTAGCTCTTACTTGTTTTCTATTTTTCCATCCCATTTTGCTCTAATCTTAGAAGTTTATGCCAGAATTAGTAGCTGGTAGACCTTGCTCTCCATGCCTTAGTTTGGAACCTAGACCTCTCTTCAGTTTTCTACTGTAGCTTAAGGGGCTGGTGGCATTCAAGAGCCTCAGGGGTGCCTGAAGCAGAGGTTCATTCTGTTCTAACCTAACTGGCAGAAACTTCCTACCATAGCACTCTACAGCATTTTAATAGCCATTAATAGGCAACCATGTATAGGAAGGATTTATTTACCTATTAGGAATGTGCTTCATTTGTAGAACAGCTCTGCTCTTGGAATTGGATTTGATCACCTTAATGGTAATTATATGTGGATTAGTATGGTTGCAGTTTTGTAGAGGCAGATTCTATAAAGATATCTATAATTTTAAAGCAAGCACTACTGGCAGTTCCTGTCAGCACAAAAATACAATTTTACCCAAAAGGCCTCTGTTGCCTGAGGTACAAATTGCCAGGGTTTCTCTTTGGCTTGCTTCACATTTCATATGTGAAGTGCCACTCTTTTTATGAAACTAGACAGCAAATTCCATTATTAATGATACTCAGTCTTTTTCTCTAATTCAAGAAATTTAAAAATAGAAATATGAGAAGTAATTGGATTCCATTGCTGATAATTGCCATTCCTCCATTATAAATGTAAACTCACCTCCTAAGGGTTTTGAAAAAGTGACTTTGGAGATTTGGCTTGTACCCAGTGGGGACATATGGTATCAGTGAATATTAATACTTATTGTGCAACTGAGTGCTCATCACAGCAATTGGAAAGCACAGACTCTGTTCTGAGCAAACAGCATCTCACAAAAATATACCAGGTTGTGTGGAAATGAGAGGCAAATGACCTTTTTAGCCTCTAAATTCTTAGTGTCCCATGAGTTTGTCTGGGATTAAGTGGTAGTGGTGGTAAGCCAGAATTTGCTGGAGAGAATGAGATCTAAGATGGGACTTGGAAATGATATCATGGCATATGGAAATAGGAATTTGTGGGAGCATTGAGAAGAGGATGCTTATATTTGTCCTTGGACTCTGGAAACAGAATTGGTGAGGTCAGCATGGCAGTTTGGCAGGAATGCTTCAAAGCCAGAGAGACCAGGGTTTAAATCCTAACTGTGCTACCTCCCCTGTGACATTGGGCAATTTCTTCCTTGGTCTTGGTTCCCCTTTTGAAAACTCAGGAAGTGGTGTGAGTATTAATTTGAATGATTTGAGGACATGCCAGCCATATAGATGCTGAGAAGATACTAGTGGTGCCCTACCAACACTTTCCATGCACATCCTTCTTTTATTTTCATGAGGAAGTCAGTTTTCTGAGAAAGTAAATGACATGCCCAAGTGGCAGCATTGTGACTGTTGGGGCTGCTATAGCAAAATACCACAGACTGGGTACTTAGAAACAATAGAAATTTATTTCTCACAGTCTTGGAGGCTGGAGTCTGAAATCAGAGTGCCACCATGGTCAGGTCCTGATAAGAGCCCTCTTGTATGTGGCATATGTGTCCCAACATGGCAGAAAGAGCAGGGGCTCTTCAGGTCACTTTCAAAGGGCACTAATCTCATGCATGTGGGCTCCAGCCTCATGACCCCATTCCCTCCCAAAGGCCCCACCTCTAATACCATCACATTGAGGGTTAGAATCTTTACACAAGAATTTGGGGTGGACATAAACAGCCCCTTGCAGTCTCATAGGTTTTTAGTCCTACTGTTCAGGATAGTCATAATGCTTTACAGACATCTGGGGTGGGGCCAGCACACAAAACCAGTAAGGACTGTATTTGTGTAAGCTTTGTCTGTTTAATAACATGCTACCCTGTGTGCCCTGATTTCTAAATTAAGGAACACAAATGTTGTTATAGCATGTTTTACATTTAATATGTGCTGTCCTTCCCAGCTCCACACATTGAACTTTGATTACAGTTTATCCCGTAATGGCCACCAGCATCCCCTGGCCATTCATCAGAAATCATGATGTGTGCTCAAGGCCTTTCTGTGGCCTCTTCCATTGTCTTATCCCAATTGCAGGCTGTTTCTCTTCCAGTAGAGGGTTCACATTCTCCTTCAGTAAGGGGCACAGAGATCATAAACTAGAATGTGTGTAAACTGACGCAGTGGGTTGCCACATAACCAGAGATGATAAATTTTGAAGTTTACGTGAGTTACCCAAGCATTCAATGGTATGTTTCAGGAAGTAGTTTGGAGAAATGTAGGTTGATCATTACCAAGTAAATTTTTACCTCTATCTGGCTGCTTTTTTGAAGCTTCTTTTTGAATCTGCCTGTTTTCTAAATTTGGAGAAATCTGTATATTTGAGTCTTGAAAAAGACAGTCTCTTAGCAACATGTAAGAACCAAGGAACAAATGATGTAAGGAGTGTTTTGTGATTTGTGTATGTTCTCACTGTTTTGAAAACCACCCTCAAGGTAGGTTTGTACCTTTTTATAAAACTATTTATAATGTTTGATAAGTTTAACTTCAAAATGTCAAAATTAAAGAATGGTTTTTCCTCCTCTGTACCTTTTTTCTTTTTCTGCCCGCACTGTATATTTTTGCTCACTTGAGGGATATATGTGGGCATTCATAATTAAGAATTAATTGAAAGTGTCTGCTTGGAGGACTTTCTGCTCCATACGTAATTAACTTAGAAAACCTTGCTTGATAAACAGATGGGTCATTTTGAAGCAGAAAACAGAATTCACCCTCACTTTATACATCTACAGTAGTCCATTTAATTAACCTTGGCAGCACTTTGCATTCATTATGCATCTGTAGACCAGGAAATGCCAAAGTGTTTACTGCCTGCATTTAAGGGTGAATATGTGCTATAGCTTCACTGCTTTGCTTCTGAGCAGTAGCTGGTGGATGCAAGGAGAGAAGATAAGATCTTCAGTGGAGCTGTCCTTGGACTGGGAAGTCCAGCCAGGACCTGGCTGCTTTAGGTTAGGGGAACTTCCTTCTTCTGTCCTGTAGGTGATGGGCTGTTTCCCTCTGCCTCCCTGATCTACTCTCTTCTAATAGACTGGCTTCCCTACTCCTTTATACATTCTGTTCCACATATGACTACAGTATGGCCGTAGCCAATCATGGCTTCCCACGTTGCTCCCTCAGAAGTCATTGCTTTCCCAGGTTGCTTTCTACAACTACTTGGCAAAGTCATCTTGTGTTTCTTAGTATAGAGTCCTGAAAGAGAGAATCTGCTTGACCCCACTGAAATTTTTGAGCCAGGCCACCAAGGTCATCAGTATATTGCCCCACCAAGGTTTTGTTAGCCTTCCTTGGGATCCCACCCCAGTCAACTTTACTGGGCTGGGAAACTCAAGCTGTGCCTTGTTAGGTGCCGTCGAGTCGGTATCCGACTCATAGCGACCCTCATAGGGTTTTCAATGGCTGACTGCTTCGGGATTGCCTTGGGAGTGGATTGCCAGGCCCTTCTCCCATTTTTGCAGTGCTGGGAATTGAACTAGGGACCTCAGAGACTGCAGCACAGCACTCTACCAACTGAGCCAAATCCCAGCCCCCAAGCTGTGCCTATGCGTGCTTTATCAGGGGCTGGACTCAAGGTAAGGTTCATTCTCTCCTTTGTTCTATTTTTTTTTGTGAGACAGGGTCTCACTCTGCTGCCAAGGCTGGTTTCAAACTCCTGGATTCAAGTGATCCTCCTTCCTTTGCCTCCTGAGAAACTGAGATTGCAGCTCACACCAGTGAACCAAGAGGGTAAGATTCTTATAGGATGTGGAAACCTGCTTCATAGGTCATAATGCATGTGTTACCTTACTTCAGTGTTCACATAGCTGTCTAAGAGTCCACCAAAATCTTTAAGTTGTGTGTCTAGAGGATTTTGTGTTCACTTTTTACTTATCTATTCTTCCATAAGTATCATTTGAATCAATCCCACAGATACTGCTTGCCTAAGACTGTTAACACATGTAGTATGAATTGCAAATTGCTATGGTTTTGTTTTCCTATATAATGGGGAAAGTGAGAAAAACTGGCAAATTATTTTATGCTTGGAAGCAAATACTTCTGGAATAATAGCCAGTACTTCATATCACCTGAATGAACTAGTTTGTGAAACAGAAAGAATGGACATTTTGTTTTCAAAGGTAACTGATCATAGAAATGCCTTTGCTAAGGTTGTTGGTTCTCCAACTTTGCTGTGTCTCAGGCCCATGCATAGAGCTTGTTAAACCATTACTTGTTGAGTGAGTCTGGAATGGAGCACAAGGATTCATGTTTCTAATAAGTCCCGTGTGATGCTGCTATTGGTCTGAGCTATGCCTTTGGCCTTTAAACTTAGGAGATTCTAACTTTGGACAGGGTTGTTAGTTAGACTTATTCATTCAAGGTCATCTTTCCAAAATGAACCACCACTGCCATTGTGTTGCATGCAAAAATCACATTGAAAGGGATTTCTCTTTAATTCTTCTGTATTCAGTAAATATTTAGCACCTCTTGTATACCAAGCACATGCCTAGGCCCTGCTCAAGTTAAGATGGACACACAATGGAACTTCACTGGAGATTCTCTACTAAATAGATGAGGTGACACCATAGCACAAGAAAGAAAAGCATTTTGTATATATTTATTTTCCTTCTTAAGGTACTGTGTTGTCTTCCCTTTCTGGAAGTGGGGGTAAATAACTGGAAGAAATAACTAAAGCTGATGAGAGCCTGAAACTAAATAATGGTAAAAATATGAAAACAGTCTTGCAAATTTATTTACTTTTATAAAGTTTCTTCCATGCATCCCCCCATACAAATTAAATTTTTGTATATTGTGATAATGTTATTTGGTAAGGCTTATACCTTTTCAAAATGTTTTCATGTGTCCTACTGGAGTTTATTAATAAGCCTATCTCTATTGTAGAAAGACAGAAACACCTATAAGGTGGTGTGCCTGCTATTTGCCACTTCATACTTTATGTCTACAACTTTTAAGTAATCTAGGAGGCAGATTATATAGTCCCCACTTTATATAGACAAGGAAACGTTGGAGAGTCTAAGAAAATCACAAAAGTTAGTTGAAGCAGAACCTGAGTTTTTCCTAGGATTCCATTTGGGTTCTTTGTTCTTTTCACTATAGGCAGCCTATACTCTCATCCACCCACTTTCACTATGCAAGTGGAGTTCTCATAAACTTCTACCCCAGCAACACAGGAGAATGAGGCAGGAGGCAGCCTGTGCAACTTAGCAAGACCCCTTCTCAAAATATGAAATAGGAACTGGGAGTGGAACTCAGTGGTAGAGTACATGCTCAACATGTGCAAGGCCCTGAGTTCAACCCCCCGTACTACAAAAAAATTTTAAGGGAGGAAGGAAGGAAGGAGGGTAGGAAGAAAGGAAGGAAAGGGAAAGTCATGATTCAACACTAAAAGTTTCTGTAATGTGTAGAAAGTTATAGAAAGTGACAAGATGTAAGTTGTGTATTAGTGAAATAAATTTTTGGTAAAGGAATGACCTCATTGCTATTTCTTACAAAGGAACAACCAAGAGCTTTGGGGTACCAAGACAGAAAATAAATAGTTGTGTTACAGATTAATGGCAAAAGTGTTGCATCCCAGATGACAGCTGAAGGTAGGAGCAATTGTTAGACCCATTCAAACAGGTGAAAGGACTGTCAGAGCAATGAGAGGTTGGGATGTCCAATTCATAAGGAGCACTGTCAGATGAGGGGTAGGACATCAAGTCATCAAACTTTCCGCCAATTTTGAACTGTTATAACTGCTTATTTTCTAGTGATCTGCAATTTAATCAAGGAAAATTTAATGTCAAATGGGAAATGCTGATTAAAAAAAAACAGTGTTCTAGGGGCGGGAGATGTAGCTCAGTTATAATGGGCTTGCCTAGTAAACACAAGAGCATGGGTTGGTTCAGTTCCCCAGCCCTCCAAAAACCAACCAAACAAAACATTTTCTTTAAAAGATTCTAACAGCAGTCTGGAATGTTAAAACTGTTAAAATGATGTGCTGTGAAAAACAGTTATTGCTGTGTTACTTTGTACAATTATCAGTGGCAGAAAGTTGCAGCCATAATTTAATCTTAACCTGCAAAATAAATTCTAAGAAAGAGTTCTTCCACCAAAATGTTCTGCATCTGCATACACACAGAGAGAAAGGCATACACACATATGGAGTGAACACACACATATACACACTCACGGTTCAGCCGAACTGAAGAATACAATCCCTCTAAATTGTTTGCAAAAGCTGACCCAGAGCCCTGCAAAATCAACCCACAATATAGGTTCTTAATGCCTTTCACAGATGAGTATCTGAACAAGAGGAATTAACTCACTGAAAAGTTTAATGATCTGCTATAATTCTGTCAGCATAACTAGACAACTGCTATCTTTGTGGCACTTTGAGTCACTGAAGATATGAGTCTTAGTTATCTAGAAAGCCTTCTGATGTGATACCAGATAAGAACAAGAAAGCACCAACCTCAAAACTGGGATACTAAGTACAGAACAACTAGGAAAAGTATCCCAGAGACAATAGTAGACCGTTAGATGGAAAAAAGTGGACATCAGCAACTGAGCTAAAGTAATTTAAAAGGGTCAAATGGGGTAAGTGAAGATGTGTTATGAATATCTCAACTGGTGTATTTTTTATGTAGGTACATGATTGATACACAACAGATTTACTAAGAACTTTTCCAATAATTTTTATTGTGATAAGAAATCATTGCACTTTAGTTTACTTGGCAACATTTTTTTCTTAGATGTATGCAAACTGGTGGTTCGTCTTATAATTGGTTGCAAGTATTCCAGAGTCCAGTCCACATCTAGCACACAGTCCTTGCATACAACCTCATAATTGAAGCCTTATTCTTAAGCCAGTTCAGTCTCTCTCTCCCTGACCCCCTAGACAGTATTTATGCCTCACTTCTGACAGATAATCATTCATAGGTAGTCAAACTGGTATTTCTGTCTTTTTCCCCTCCAATCCACTACTAGGTTAATATACTAGCTAGCTTTCTGTTGCTAAGACAAAATACCCGAAGTAAACAATTTAAACAAGAAAAAATTTATTTTGGCTCATGGTTTCAGAGGTTTCAGTCCATGGTCACTTGGCCCAGGTGCTTTAGGGTCTGAGGTGAAGCAGTACATCATGGTAGAAGTACATAGCAGAGAAAAGCAGCTCACTTCATGGTGGCCAGGAAAGAAAGGGGAGAGAGGAGGGAGGGGGCAGGGAAAGAGAGAGAGATGGAGGGACAGAGAAGAAGGGAGGGAGGGAGAGAAAAGGAGAAAGGAAGGGGGCCAGGGACAAGATATAGCCCCCAGGACCCACTCCCTTTAACTAGGTCCCACCTCCTAAGTTTCCATCACCTCCCAACAGCCCACCAAATTGTGAACCCCTCAGCCTCTATGGATTAATCCTGATGAAGTCAGAGCCCTGGTGACCCCATCACTTCCCCAAAGCACCACCTCTGAACATTGCTGAATCAGGAACCAAGTTTTCCACACAGGAACCTTTGGGGAATATTTCAGTTCTAAACCATAGCAATTAATCTTCCCTTTTCTCAATGACAAAGTGATCCCATCCCTTACCAAATTAAAACCACCATGATAAGTCCTATTTTTAGCACTGCCTGACCTTGCTGGTCTTTTTCTCTCTCTGTATAAATGGAATTTTTAAAGATTGAAAATTGCTAAATATTCTGTGGCAATATTTAAAGACATTTCTTTGATGAACTCCTCACCCCAATTTGCTACCTCTAATAAAATATCTTGAGGTGAACTGTTGGAAGTTTTGTTAAATTTCTTCTGTTTGACACTTCTGGTATCATTTTACAGCTAGCAAGGTTAGAAAATAAGGTTTTATGTGTTGATATGTAGTCCTGTGAGGGGATGTAGACATTTCTCACAGAGTAACTATTTGCTTTCAGTGCTACTGTTCAGTTTCTGTTATTTATTGTTAAAAATATGACACGTAGTTGGGTGTGGTGAAGCACGCCTGAATCTCAACACTGGGGAGGATCACAAGTTTGAAGAGAGTCTGAACTACATACTGAGATGCTGTTTCAGAAAACAAAACAAAATTTTTTCCAGTCACGTAGCTTTAATCAGATAACCCCACTTTTGCAAAACTGTACACTGGTATATCCCAAATACACAAAATAACTTGTATTAGCACCTTGTCCTTTGATAACATAGTATACATAGGTTTGTAAGTTCACTAGAGCAGGTATTATCTCCAATTAACAGAGACTTGATGCTCAGAAGTTTCATAGAGCCCCATGTGTGCACACGTGTGTGTAATGTGATGCTTGCTAATGATGTTAATGGTAATAGAGTATCAGAAGCAATATGAGGTATAAAAGCCCAAAGATAATAGTGGTGAAACATGAAATTAGCTAACCAAAAGCAGTCCACCAATGAGAAAACTTCACACTTCAAACAAAGACTGTAGATATATAGTAGACTCTCATATTGCTTTTTGGAAAAGTTATCTTAAATTCAGAATCATTCACCTTGATCTAAAAGGAAAGAAGTAGCATTGTGGTGCTCTATAATCTTGTCCCAACGATTTGATCTGATACGTGACCTAGGGAATTTTTGCAAACCCTGAAATAACTCTTCCCGTTTGGTAATTTCATCAAAGCAACACAGGCCAGAGAAGAAGATGGCATAGATTTACAAATTACTGTGTTATTTCAAAGAACATGATTTTTATTCCATGTTTCAAATTTTCCCATTTTGAGACTTAGAAGACTTGCAAAAGTCGTTTTCTTGTTTCTCATATTGTAACATCTTACAAAGTCACTGTATAATGATCGAAGTAAGAAATTAACAGTGTACCTGTCATAGGCAGAATTTTGCAAGTTGTCCCCGAGGTTCCCCTTGCTGGCTTCCATGTCCACTGAAGCCCCTTCCCCGAGTGTGGCAGGCCTTATGAACATGATGGGGCTGCACATGGTGGCTGTGGTGCATTACATGGCAGAAGGCTTTGGCAGGTGTAAAAAAGGACCCTAACTCATTGATTTTGAGTCATAAAAAGACAGGCTGTCCCCAGAGGGTCTGCCCTATTCAGATGATCCCTTATGGGAGGCAGAGGCAGCAGCAGGTCTTTTCTTGCTGACCTAGCAACAGCAGACAGCTCCACTGTGAACTGCCTAAGAAAGGAGCCATGTGTCCAGGACCTGAGGGTGGTCTCTGGGAGCTGAGACCAACCATTGACCAACACCCACCAAGAAAGCAGGGACCACCTCAGTCCTGTAACTGCAAGGAACAGAGTTATACCAGCAATCCCAATGGGCCTGGAGATGGATCCTGATCTCCAAATGAGAACCGTACCTTGGTTTCAGCTTCATGAGATCCAGCTATACCATGCCTGGATTTCTGACCTACAGAAACTAGAAGTAATAAATGTGTGTTGTTTTAAGTTCATAATAATGTGTTACATGGCAATAGAAAACCAATACATAATGCCATATAACCAACGAGGATGTAGACTTTGTTCTGATTTTATCAGTTTTCCCACCATCTTTTTCCTGTTTCAGGATCCACACAAAATCCAGTCCTTGAGTGCTGTCATTCTTAATAAGTCAAGATGAAGTTACACCTGATATTTCACAATAAGCAATCAACTTGTGCAAATCAGGAGTCTGCCAGAAATTTCATTTTCCTAATTTGCTGGGCATTGGAGTTGGGAGGACCAAGGGGAAGTATAATCTGAACATGTGAGCTCATGCTTGGTCACATTAGCAGTGTGTATGGCATGATTCCCTACAGGGCTTGGTTTTCTTCTTTCTGTTGATCCCAACTGTGCTAAAGGGACCTCTCCAGGTATCTTGACGGGTATAAGCAGAGCTGCAACAGAATGCTGGGAGTCTAAGAGCTACATGGCAGACTCTCTTGTCTTTTGCCTCTTCCCACTGCACAGAATTCAACTGCCTGGGAAGCATGCAATTATATAAGGAAAGACCTTTTGCCAACTCAAGGTCTTCAGCTTTGAATTGTTGGTTTGGGGCCTGGCAAGATGTTTTCGAGTGCTCAAACTGCCATCTATCCAGGACAATAACCTTATACCCAGTGCATTCATTTCACAGGTGATGGAGTGGATACTGTTAGGTTAAGGATCTGCAGGGAGGTTTCCATGGTTGGAATCTAGGCCTTCTTGCTCTTCATTCGTTGGTGTACTGTCAGCAGGTTAGTCTTTTCACACTTGGTCTGCTGTATGTTCATCCTGGAGATCAAGGGTGAGGTTTCAATTATTTTGGTAGAATTTATCCAGAGACCAGAAATGTTCATATCATATCCTGCCAACACTGTCCATTCTGCTGTGTGAGGATCTGGGAGGCTTTCCACTGTGGGAATCAGAGTTCTTGTGAGAAACTCCAAAAGCACCTAGTACCCCAATCTGAGTCAGAGAGAAGTCCACTGAGTCTGTTGACCTACCCAGCCACATGGAGCCAGTGGCCATGGCATAGAGACAGAACTGGTTCAACTGGGAGTCATGAATTCCTCCTTCATGAGACCCAGTCATACCATGGCTGGGATCAGTGTGCTGTTGACTTCATGTGGTCAGAGGAAAACAGATTAGCAGCATTTCCCACTCTCTTGCATGGAGGGGAGCTAAAGATGGGAAGAAGAGAACCTAATGAAGATGGATGGGTGGATATAGAAGTCCTTTGGTTTGGAAGTTTGGGTTTGTCCTTGTCATTGGCTGTCATAGTAGCATGTCAGACATCAGTTGCCATTTTGGAACCTGGAATAAGTATCAGAAAATATGCTTTTCCAATAAAACTAAAAGGGTACCAGCAGAAGAGCTCACCTTGCCCTCATTTGAAAGACTCTTGGCCTGTCCTGATGTGAGTCTCCAGCCCTATCCATTCCTAGTAGCTGCTAAGTGTACCTGGGACTGAATGGGCTTTAAGTGCTTGCAGTTTTTAAAATTACACATTACTTTACTTTGGGGCCCTCTCAAAATCATCATCCTGGGGCAAAGCCTTAATTGCCTGCCCTTGTTCTTGTACCTGTAATGCCTTTTACTGCACAGGTAAACATTGCCCAGTTAGTCAGTCTAAATGTGAAGCATCCCTAAGGTAGCAGGAGCCTGGACTGTCCAATGGCAAGTCTCCAGAATTTAGCAGGACACCTGGGACATAGTAGGTGGATACTCAACTATTATTTGTTGAACTGAAGAATTCCTGATCATTTGCAGTTCAATTTGTAGAGGTAATGGCTGCAAATGGTTTGATATACTCCCTCATTTTCTGCATATATGTGGATTTGTTTTAATATTATTTGTAAATATTATTGAAATTTTTCTCAAATTTGACTTTGTTTTTTAGAAAAGTCTGTGGTTTTGGGCATGTTTTTGCTTTTTGTAGTACAGTAATCCTTGTTGCCTAGAACTGTTGTCCAGAACTGTTGCTAAAGGCTCCTATGCAGGACAGTGCATGCCTGAGACATTCCTATCACATAGAAGCTTCTATTAAGCAGTGTTGATCTGGAGGGCAGATTGGTGAGGAGATAAAACAGACAAGGAGATTAACTAAGATAGTGTTGGCACTTGTGGAGAAAAGAGAAGGAATAAGAATACAATTTAGGAAGTAGAATTAACCTGATTTGGCTGAGGTGAGGAAAGAGCTAAGGTTGATGTCAGAGTTCAACCAGAGAAGCAATACAAGTAAGTGCAAAGAATAACCAGGTAGGTGTCTAGATACATATGTATTAAAAGGGTTTATTACAAGGAACTGGCTTATGCAGTTGCAAAATGACTAAACATGTTGGAACCCCACAGGAAAACCCCAAGTTGCAGACAGGTGAGAGTCAGTCTCTTTCCCTCCCTCTCTCCCTAAATATTCTTTCTTTTTCTCTTTCTTTCATCTCTTTTCCTTCCTCCTCTTTCTCCATCTTTCCTTTCCTTCTTTTTCCCTCCTCTCTCTCTCTCTTTTCTTTTCTTTCTTTTCTTTTTACTTCTCTCTCCTTCTCTATGCTTTCTGCTGGTTGTCAGCCCATCCAGGATAGTTTCCTTTAAAGTCCTCTTTAATTACACCTGCCAAGTCACTTCACAGAAGCACCAAGATTTATGTAGGGGTAAATAGTTAGAAGTGTACGTGCATGACTATAAGATGCTTTGTCTCCCTTCCATTCTCCAGTGCTCACGAGAGGTCTTTCTCAAGTCCACGCTAACCAGAAACATGCTGGAAAGGGAATTCTGGGGAATATAGTTTAGCCTGGCCAAGTTGACACCACAAGCCATCAGAAATGGCCAGTTTCCTGACTCACATAACAGTGTTAGATTCACAGAGATACTAGAGATTCAAGAGGAAGATTCTGTGAGGGTAGACAAGTGCCACTGAAGAATTCAGCTGCAGCTTGCTGAAGTTTCCAAAGGCCTGTGGACCCTTGTTTATCCTGCCACAGATGTGGCTCCAGGAATTCATGAGGGTCTGGGTTGAAGACACAGGTGATGTGTCCCCAATATGCTCATGATCATTAGAATGTAGTGAGTCTGCAGGCTCTCCTGGGGAATGCAGGGAGACCACCTAGAGCAGAGAATGTTCCCACCTAAGGTGCTGAGAAAGGAAGAGGTGCCCAAACAGACTGATCCGGAGAGATGCCAAGGTGGAACTGAGCATGGACAAGTGAGAGGACAGTTGTGGCATAGGCCTGTGAGGTGCAGTTTTCTCTTTCCAGTCTGAGTGGAAGAGCAGATAAGGTCAACTTTGCAGATGATCCACAGCCAAAGGAGGACACTGAGAGGCTGTAATAGGGAGGGCTGACAAGAGTAATCAGGCCACACAACTGGAAAAGTCAGATTGCCTCCCTTCAAGTGCACTAAGCATGCATGTCATTTGGGTGCAGCTTCCAGCAATAGGTTGCAAACTCAAGTGCCTGTGGGATTCTAATAGGGAAGAGAAACCCCTACTCAGACTTGGGGCTCAAGGCAGGCTCCATAGAAAAAGCAACAACAGTCGATATCACTGGATTGACAGGAATTAGCCAAAGGAAGAGGGCTACCATACCCTACCTCCCCAGTATTCCCAGGCAAATGTGATCTGCACAAATTTGTTTCTTCTTTAGAATAATGTTTCACAACCCAAATTGCTCTCAACTGGGAAGATGTATATATTTCTACTCAGTTACTTCTAAATTTAATCACAGAAGTATAGCATATATATTTGTATAATTTTATATGTATATGAGTTTATACATGGATGCATGTATATTTGTTCCATTTTAACAACTTTTCTCTCTCTCTCTCTCTCTCTCTCTCTCTCTCTCTAACCAGTGAGCATGCTGAAATCAGGGTAAAATTCATTTTCTCCCCAAAGGTCAGTTTTTAAAGTCTGTTGTTACTGTTGTTAGGTGCCATCAAGTCAGGTCCTACTCATAGTGACCCTATGTACAACAAAATAAAATGCTCCCTGACACTGTGCCCAGCACATGATCTTTTTTATGTTTAAGTCCATTGTGGCAGCCACTGTGTCAATCCATCTAGTTGAGGGTTTTCCTTTTTTCGTTGACCCGCCATTCTTCCAAACATGTCCTTCTGAAGGGATTGGTCCCTCCTGACTACATGTCCAAAATACACAAGATGCAGTCTAGCCATCCTTGCTTCCACGGAGCACTCTGGTTGCACTTCTAGGATGGACCTTTTGAGTCTCTTGGATGTCCATAGTATATTCAATATTCGTCTCCAGTACCATAATTCAAAAGCATTAATTCCTGTCTCCCTTGTTCAATGTCCAGCTTTCAAAACCATATGATGCAACTGAAAATATCATGGCATGAGTCAAACACACCTTCATCTTCAATATGACACCTTTACTTTTCAATCCTTTAAAGAGGTCTTTTGCAACAGCTTTTCCCAGTGCAATGCATCTTTTGATTTCTTGACTACTGCTTCCACGGGTGTTGATTGTAGAACCAAGAAAAGCAAAATTTTGGACAACCTCAATCTGTTCCCCATTTATTGTGAAGTTGCATACTGATCTAGTTGTAAGGATTTTTGTTTTCTTGATATTGAGACACAATCCATACTGAACGCTGTGTTCTTTGATCTTCAACAGTAAATGTTTCAAATCTTCACTTTCTGCAAGCAGAGTTGTGTCATCTGCATAACTCAGGTTGTTAATGGGTCTTCCTCCAATCCTGATGTCATGTTATTCCTCACAAAATCCAACTTCTCAGATTATTTGTTCAGCATAGAAATTGAAGAGATATGGTGAAAGGATACAGCCCCGACACACACATCTCTCTACTTTAAACCAAGCAGTGTTTCCTTTTTCTCTTCGAACGACTGCCTCCTGGTCCATGTACAGATTCCTCATGAGTACAATTAGGTGCTCTGGCATTCCCATTCTTCACAGTATTATCCATAATTTGTTATGATCCACACAGTCAAATGCCTTTGTGTTGTCTATAAATTATAGACAGACATCTTTCTGATATTATCTGCTTTCAGCTAACATCTATCTGACATCAGCAGAGATGTCCTCTTCTGATTCCAGCTTGATTTTCTGGCAGTTCCCTATCTATACACTACTGCAGTCACTTTTGAATGATCTTTAGTAAAATTTTACTTACCTGTGATATTAATGATATCATTTGATAGTTTCCACATTCAGTTCAATCCCCTTTCTTGGGAATAGGCACAAATATGGATCTTTTCCAGTCAATTGGCCAGGTAGCTGTTTTCAAATTCTTTGGCATAAACATGTTAGCACCTCCAGTGTTGCATCTTTTTATTGAAACTATTAGTATTCCATTGATTCCTGGAGCCTTGTGTTTAACCAATTCTTTCAAGGCAGCTTCTACTTCATCCTTCAATACCATTGGTTCTTCATCATATGCAACCTCTTGAAATGGTTAATCAACCACCAATTCTTTTTTGAATAAGGATTCTGTGTATTCTTTCCATCTTCTTTTGATGTTTCCTGCATCATTTAATATTTTCCTTGTAGAATCCTTCACCATTGCCATTTGAGGCTTGAATTTTTTCTTCAATTCCTTATGCTTGAGAAAAACAGTGTGTTCTTCCCTTTTGGTTTTCTGTCTCCAGCTTTTTGCACATGTCATTATATTGAATTTTATCTTCTTGAGCTGCCCTTTGAAATGTTCTTTAACTTCCTCATGTCTTCCTTTTACTTTAGCTGCTCAATGTTCAAGGGCTAGTTTCAGAGTCTCTTGACATGTAATTTGGCCTTTCTTTTTTTCCTGTCTCTTTAACAACCTTTTGCTTTCCTCATGAATGATGTCTTTGATGTCGTGCCACAACTCTCTTAAATCATCAGTGAATAATGCATCAAATCTCTTCTTGAGGTAGTCTCTGAACTCAGGTGGGATATATTCAAGGTCATGCTTTGGCTCTTGTACACTTGTTCTAATTTTCTTTAGTATCTATTTGAACCTGAGTTGAGCAGTTGATGGTCTGATCTATAGTCAGCACCTGGTCTTATTCTGATTTTTGATGTTGAGGTTTTCCATTGTCTTTTTCCACGTATGTAGTTGATTTGGTTCCTGTACGTTCCATCTAGTGAATTCCATGTGTATAGTTACTGTTTATGTTGTTGGAAAAATGTACTTAAAATGAAAAGGTCATTGGTCTGACAAAATTCTGTCATGCGATCTTCAGCATCATTTCTATCACCAATGCCATATTTTCCAGCCACTGAGTCTCTTCTTTATTTCCAACTTTTGCATTCCATTCACCAGTAATTACAGTGCATCCTGATTGCATGTTTGATCAATTTTAGACTGCAGAAGCTGGTAAAAAAAAAAATCTTTCATTTCTTTATTTGTAATCTTAGTGGTGAGTGTGTAAGTTTGAGTACTAGCCATATAACCTGACCTTCCTGTAGGCATATGGTATCATTACTGACAGCATTGTACTTTAGGACAGATCTTGAGATGTCTTTTTAAATAATGAATGCATCCCCATTTCTCTTTAATCTGTCATTCCGAGCATAGTAGACCATATGATTATCTGATTCAAAATGGCCCATGCCAGTCCATTTTAGTTCATTTATGCCTGCCTAGAATGTTAAAGTTTATGCATTCCATTTCTCTTGTGACAATTTCTGATTTTCCTAGATTCAAACTACATAGATTCCATATTTCAATTATTAATGGACATTTACAGTTGTTTCTTCTCATTTTGAGTCATACCACATCAGCAACTGGAGGTCCCTGGGGCTTTACTCCATTCCCATCATTAAAGGCAACTCTACTTTGAGGTGGCAACTCTTCTTTAGTCATCTTCTGAATGTCTTCTGACCTGTTGGGCTCATTTTGGGGTACTATATTTGACAGTATTTCTCTTCTATTACTAGGATTTTCAATGGCTAATTGTTTTGGGAGTGGATTAGCCATGTCCTTCTCCCTAGTCTGTCTTTAGGTTTTGAGAAATAAAGGTCTTTAACAATGAAAGGTTTACAGACCTGTGGATATTTGCCTGTGGCAGGAATGGCCACAGAATAGAACATCTGATTGAGGTTTTCTACCATGGCTGCCAATTACAGTCACCTGAAGTGTTTTTCAGACATGTCAAAGCTGAACCTACTTCCCACAGATTCCAACTTAGTTGATAAGCAGAGGAGTTGGCCATTAATATCATTTTTAAATAACAGAAAATATGCAGCCAAGGTTGAACCTCTGTTTTGATCACATCATTTATATCTGTTTTGGGCAGAGGAAGAGCAGACTCACTACAGGCTTCTTAGGACAACAGAGAAGGAAAAGATCAAAAGGAACACTTCCCCCTAAATGATGACTCATTAGAAATATCCACACCTCTGACTCCCTTCCCCACCTAGAGGGCTGGATGTTCATGCAAATGGACTAGACGAAGTCCCTAGTGAAAATGGACTTCTGTACTACAGATCAAGGTCAGCTTCCAATAGAACAGGGCCCAATTATCATTTAGTGATGTGAATGACAGAAAATATTTTTATCTCACAGATACCTTCAAGCCATGTTCTCTACATCTGCTTTTGTCACTGCCTGGTCTTCTCCTGCAGCCTTATCCCCTACTACTGATCCATCCATGGATTGTCCTTTCCTGAACTCTACTCCCTTTTGTATTTAAGTGTTTTGCTCTGTTGTACATAGGGTTGCTATGAGTTGGACCTGACTCAGCAGCACCTAACAACAATAGCAGGAGTCTGAAATGCATTCCTTGCCCCATCCTCCCCCCTTTTTGGGGCCCTCCACACCTCTCTTTTTTTCTTTTTCTTTCTTCCCCACCTCTTTCAATCTCCCCTTCCTTCCTCCCTTCTTCCCTTCCTTCCTTCCTACCTATCTTCCTTCCTTCCTTCCTTTCCAATATAAGCATTATTTCACACAAGAGATTGAAACTCCAGCCATACCATCTAGCTACCAGCCTCCCTTGAGCCCCTTCTCAGGACCATTTGAGATCCTCAAAACACAATTTAAAAATGAAAGTATCAAGTGTTAAAGTAATTTCTGTCTTTAGTGAAAGCTAAAATTAGCAAAAATAGCACAAAATTGAAACCAGTTTTTCCATAAGGAGCCACCAAGCTATGGTCTATTATTTCCTCTTGAGGCTTCCCCCTTAGATAGACCTCCCAGTAGAGTAACTTTACATCTCAACAGCATGTGAGACCCTGATGGGGACCCAGGAGGTGATAAATTCCCCTTCCCTTTCAGAGTAGATATTTTAAAAAAGGAAATAGGTACTAGGAAGTAAGAAAAATTTCAGTGTTAGATATTAAAATTGAATGCATCTGACTTACTCCTTTCTTTGCTATTTTAAGTATCTGAGCTAACATCCCTGCAAAGACAAATAATAGTAATCAGTTTATAGTCTCAATTGGGAATTTAACATCTAATAGAACAAACCTCTATTAAGCGTTCTTGTATGTTCCGAGTGGTTTCACTCTGCAGATGGGAGTGTGAGTCATTTGTTCATCCAGTGTGGCTGTGCTAGGCTCGGGAGCAGTGTGTTTTAAGATCATGGGCGTTCTGGGGTCTTTTGGACCCCTTACTTGCCACATGACTTCATCTGTTTTCTTCATCTCAAAATGGGAATCATAATATATGTCTTATGGAGAATTCAAAGGAATTAAAGGAGACAATCTCTATGAAATTTTCGGCAGAATGCCTGGCACATGATAAACTCAGTTGATAGTAATTACTATTATTGTATGGCACCTTGGAACAAAATGCCTTCTGTCACCAAGGAGTTTATCATCAAGGGGGCACTGAGAAAGTCAGAAATTTTTAGGTCATTAGTAAATACTTACTGATGACCTGCTGTGTGCCAGGTTCTGGTCTAGGGGCTATGACTGTAGCAGGACTGAATGATGAAGGTCTTCCAAGGAGGACTTGGTGTTATTAGGACAGGTGTAGGGAGAACAGAGGCAGGAGGATCCACTGGTTTGGAGGGCCCCAAAGAGGGTGGGTAATGAGGCAAAAAAGGCATTTCAGATGCACAGGCATGATTGGAATTGGGATTTAGCTCAGTTGGTAGAGCACTGTTCTATAGTCTCTGAGGTTCTAGGTTCAATTCCCAGCACCACAAAAAAAGGGAGAAAGACATTGCACCACAAAAAAAGGGAGAAAGATGTTGCAATCCACTACTGACACAATCCCGAAACAATCAGCCATTGAAAACCCTATGAGGGTCACTATGAATTAGACAACAACAAGGCATGACCAAAGGCAAAGGGGGTAGAGTTCATGAAGGGACAATCTAAGAATGCAGTAGTAGGGGATGAGGCTGCAGGAGGAGTGCAGGCAGTGATAAAGGCAGATGTAGAGGCAGATGTAGAGAGCTTGGCTAAGAGTGCTGACTGCTCCACAGGCGAGAGGCAGCCATACTCTGTGGATAGGACTGAGTGCCTCTCTGCACAAGGATGCAGCAGTGGGATCTCCTGGACTGTGTTCAGCACCAGGAAGCCATTGCAGATGGGCCAGGTGCATCTGCGCACACACAGCCACAAAAACAGCCCATAATAGTAAGATGCTCACACAGTATGAGTCCTGGGAGAAAGATTCTGCCAAGATTTTCAAAAATTTGGCTAAGAATACACCCCCAGAGTGACTATCTGATGGAGCATAGACTACATTTCTAATTAGAACAAATTATACAAAGCTTAGATCACTTAGAACACACTGCCTCTTTTGAGATAAAAGACTACAAGAAATAAAGTGAGCAATAATATGTTTGTAGGGACAGAAAGAATTTAAATTTTTACTGAAGGTGGGCATAAGCATTGACTTGAGTTTGTCCTGTGCTAAAAGAAAGCCTTAGCATGTGGGTATGTGCTGAAAAAAGGTAGGTGGCAGTTACATCAGCAGGATTGGCACCTGCAGCAACTGGGCACCACTTGGGAACTAGTCACTGAATTTATATAATGGGATGTTGGGCTTGAAAGGGGCAACTAAAAGCATTTAATCAGTTTTTTTTTTCTACATTATTTCTGCCAAATGGCACTCAGTCTCTGAAATCTCAGATGATGGTGAATTCAGACTTGGAAGCAGCCCCATGTCACTTTAGACAGCTGGTCTCTGTTCTTGGGGCTCCTTCTACTGCTTGGGGACATACAAGTGAGGTGTTATATGCACCCCCACCTATCTGTCATTTTGATGTGTCATTTCAAGGCAGCTCTCCTCTGCACTTGCATATTCTTTTTGTTAAGTTGAATATCTTGTGTAATGTAGGTTTAAGTCTTTTTATCCTCTTAATCACTTGCCTCCATACTGTAGTTTTTCTACTCTTTTTGTGGGTGGCAGAAAGCACTGAATGCGTCATTCAACAAATGGCATGATTTGCCTTGAATAGTGCAAGATTATGGCTCCTCACCCTCATCTTCCTAAACTGTGCTTCCATCAATGGAGTGTGAGATACTAGAGCTTTTAGTACCAGCATATTGAACTTATTTGTCTGCTAAAACCTGTACATGTGGTTTTGTTTTGTCTTTTTGATAGTTTAACATCTCCTAAGTGTCTGGTCTTCTTCCTGTATTTGTATATTTTATTTTTACAACCCAAGTTCATCCTCTTATTTGATCCTTGTTTTATTTCTTTAGCTTGTAAAGATTATCAAATCTGATTCAGCAGGACAGGAAATTCACTGTCATCCCTGGCTTCCTCCCAACTACAGATGTGATAACCTTGCCTTCTATATTACCACTCAAATCAGAGATCATGCCTGTTAGTCAAGAGCAGAGTGAAGGGGTTTTTGGTAGGGCATGGGCCAACCCTCTTCCATACTGCCATGGAACCACTCATTGGAATGCATACTACATGCTCAGTTCTCCAGATTATTGTATTCCAGTGTACTGTCTAGTGAGTAGGAATATCATGAGATCCTTCTTAGAGGCCTTGGAATAACCCACTTCATCCTGATTTCTTCCTTAACATTCACTAACAATGGATCAGCAAAAAAATTCTAGGATGTTGGAGTGAAGGATAAAACCATTCCATGGTACATGACCCATTTTGAACCAGCTATGAAAAACCCTATGAGGGTCACTATGAGTGGGACCTGACTCAATGGCACCTAACAACAAAAACAACTGCTGTTTTGCAGTCATTTTAATCAGCTTAGGTTTTCATTCCACTTTACCAATGTTCATTTGTTCTTTTCTATCTGAGCAAATTTTTCTTTAAAATATAAATATATGTTCTCTATGTTGTTGTTAAGTGCTGTCGAGTCAGGCCTGACTCATAGTGACTTTATGTACAACAGAATGAAACACTTCCTGATGCTGTGCCATGCCCAACACTATGTCAGGGCTTTTCTGCTATTCATAGGGGTTTCAATGGCTAATTGTTTCAGAAGGGAATTGCCATGCCCTTCTCCCATTTTTGTGGGGCTGGGGATCAAACTCATGCACTCAGAGAGCACAGAGCAGCACTCTACCTATTGAACTAAACTCCAGCCCATCTTCCCTATCCTAAATATAAATTCCCTATACCCCTATGCACCAAAAATACTCCATGATTTGCTATATAAAAACATTTGGAATATTTTAACAAAAGGATCTATCCCTAAAAGCTAATTTTATTGTCTGTTTGATCTCTCTAATCCCAAATTCATTTTGGTTTTGGATTTCTGTTTTTGTTTTTGCGATAGGATTTAGACATGTAACCCAGTCTGGCCTAGAACTTGCTATGTAGTCCAGGCTGTCCTCAAACTCGTGATCCACCTGCCTCCACTTCCCAAGTGCTGGAATTACAGGCCTGCACCACCACACCAGGCTGCTCTTTGGACTTCTCTGTGATCATACCTGTCCACACCACCCTCTTTTAGTCACCTTGACTGCCTTTCCTTCCTTTGTCTTAGATTCTATGCCTTTCTAGTATTCAGTAGAACCCTTTAAAATCAGAGCAACCTCTCTGATTTCCATAGCAACACTCACTTGTCTTTTCATTAGAAATTTTGAGGATTGCCCCACACCACCCTGTATGAATGCTCTTCTGTTTTAGAATTTCATGCCCTATGACCATGCCCCTGTTGGTGCAAACTTCCAACCTATGTTTTACTACTCATTGGATGTGTGACGCAAGCTGGTTGCCTCTAAGCAAGAAACAACAAGACTTCTCCTAGGCTTGAATCCATGTAAAAAGCAAGATGGCCCTATCGATGCTTAAGTACTCAACAGCCATCTCCTGCCTGGGATCAGGGCATATTGGGGACTCAGCTTTGACCATTAGGACCCTTCTCCTTTTGCAGAGGTCAGGTATCTGGATTGTGATTTCTCTGACTTCTGTGACTATCCCAGTACTCCTACATGCTCTTTCTGCTCCTCAGTTCTCATCTTGTAACAATCCCAGGGTGACTGTCCAAGTGATACACAATTCATTATGAAGACTGAAAATGGCAAGGCAATTTGTCATTCTTGAATTAACATAAAGCACAAACTATCTGAGTGTTTGCAATGTTCTTAAGATAATGTCATCTTACTTTTCTTTTAAAGAAAAAGGCATTTGCTGAGCATCGTGGTATCCGCCTGTGATCCCAGTGACTCAGGAGGCTGAGGTGGGGGAAGCCTTAGGCAGCCTGCACAACTTAATGAGATGCTGTCTCAAAAGGGAGTACAGCTCAATGGTTGAGTACTTGCCTAGCATGCACAAGGCCATAGGTTCAATCCCCCAGGACTTCGAGGGGAAAAAAAGAGAAAAAGACATTTGAAAGCATGTCTGTATGCACTTCTCATTTTGGATCTCTGCCTTTTCTAAACAAGAAATAACCTCTGACAGCCGAAAATGGTTCTCAGCAGTCATAAGGCAGCTGTGACCAAGTTTGTAGATCCCAAGTCTTGACAATAGCTCAGAACGGATGTTGCAGCAATCTTTGGGGAGCAAGTGCCTTCTGTATTTGGTTCAAAGTGATATGGACCATAATAAAGGAAGCCAGCTGCAATGACTGGCTGGAAAACCTTCCCATGTCTTTGTTTCAGTCTCATGACCTGTTTTTAAAATTTGAGGGTAAGATGTTAAAGTTATATACTCGGGCCCTCAGGCAGTGGTCTGCCTCCTGGGGCCTTGGGATTTGCCAACAAAACTTCATTCTTCTCTCACAGTCACTCCTGTGACTGTGTTGCCACCTCCTGTAGCAGCCACCATCTTGCTGCGGACACTGATGTGGTCTAAGTGGTCTCCTCACTGTTGGTTTGATTTGCTGGGGATCTAACCCCAGACTTCATATATGCCAGGCACATACTCTATCACTAAGCTACATCCCCAGCACCCTCACTATTATTCTTGTCTCCCTCCACTTCATTCCCTAGACTGGACAGTACTCAAAAGAGAGTTATAGAAATGTAAATGAAATGTATTTGATGCTTGAACCTTTCAGTGGCTAACTCTTGCATGTGGGGAAAAAACCCAAACTTCCTTATAGCTTAGAGTGAGTCCTATGACCTGCCTGTGGAATATTTCTCAGCTATATCTATTAGCACACCATGCCTCTCCCAAGATATTTTCTGCCTTGTGGCCTTTGCACATTTCTTCTATAAGGACAACTCTTTTCCTTCCCTCATCTGGTTGACTGGTACCCAAGCTTAAATGCAACTTCCCAAAGACCTTTTCTTTCATTTTGTTTCTCTCTTTTCTTTTCTTTTTGCTTTCTTTCTTTTTCTCTTTGTTTCATTCCTTCTTCTCTCTTTTGTTTTCTGTTTGTTTTTGAGCTAGCTTTAAACTTGCTATCTTCTTCCCTCAGCCTTCTGAGTTGCTGAAATTGCAGGCATGCACCATAGCATCAGCTGTTATATTCTCTTAATACTTCTTGATTATTTTCCTTTTGGCCATTATTGCAATTTATAATTATCTCTTTAAATCTTTGTCCCCACAAACTATAAAGTTTATGGGGCTAGAGACCATGTGTGTTTTGTTTCCTATTCTAGTCCATACAATCTTTTATGTGATCTGATGCATAGCATATAATTAAATATTTGTTGAAAAGACAAAAATATTGTTGAATGTTTATAGGTGAATGGGTTAGTATTATGTCACCCAACCAAATGTGGTGAGAGGGGAAATGCTATGCCACTGCAATAAGAAGATGTGGATTCTAGGTTCTGTCCTGCTCTTTAGTAGCTTTGTAATCTTGGACAGATCCCTTGACCTGCCTGTCTACCAGTTGCCTTTTGTTTGAGTTGAAGATGAAGATCTTGACCTACCTTGGGGAGATGATGTAAAGATTAAATGAGTGACTTTTTTAGGTGATTGTGCTCAGAGCTATGTGGTATAGTGCCTTTTTGTCCTTGATGTTATTGAGATTATCCAGATCATGACTAGCAGAGGATGAGAGGAACTGAAAGATCTGAACATGAGCCAGCATGATGGCGTGGGGACAGAGCAGATGTCTGGCCCCAGAGGGGTGTGTGTGTGTAGTTCAGGCTGTGCAGAGGTGCATGGGGTCATCACAGGCAGAAGACTGTGCTATAGTCCCCTTTGGCACATGTTGGAATGTGACACAGGTACTGATGATTACTTTTACCAGTGACTGTACCATTTCCATGTGGAGGCCAGGAACCATAGTGGGAAGACCCCCAACACAGAGGACATGTGTCAAATTATAATCCTCACCTAACCATTAACCAGGTTTGTGGCCTTAGAAATATATTTAACTTATATTTCTTTGTTTCCTTATTATGACATAGACATAAAAATAGTAATATTTTTCTTGTCATGCTCAGAGGTTTATTGGGGGGAAGGATTGAATGAAATAGCATGCAAATGAGCTTTGGAAATGTATGTCATATGCAAAAAGTAGTGTTTAAGTTAAAAATTGTGGAAGAATCCATCCAGTAACTGTCTGAAATACTTCTTTTGCACATAAGTCATACATAAACTTCTTGGTGATACATTTTAGTCAAACAACTTTATTTGCATCTAGAATACTTATGAATGCAGTGACTTATTGTATGTGGGTTTGTAGAACCCTTTGGGGAATTTCCATACATCCTTATTGTAGTATGCTTTGATCAACATTTGCTAGGAAAAGAATAACTTACCATTTTTTTCATGGTAACTGCTAAAATATATGTAAATTTAATTATTCTTTTTAGCACAGGGAAGTTCATGCATGTAAGATATAAAATATCTCCTAGAGAGATTTAGCTAGGAAATGTGCCTCCAGCTAACAGCATTTGAATGGACTACGTATTGACATCAACTGATTTTAAATGGTACCGAAAATCTAATAATAGTGTTTCAGTGAAATAGATGTCATTATATTCAATTTTGTCTTGATGTCAGAAGAATTAAAATATTAAAAGCAAATCTTAGAACTAAAAACATTCTCTGCCTGTCCCTCCTATGGACATGGAAGTTAAAGGCAGGCTGTAGGGCGGCATCCAGAGCCGTGAGCATGACATGTACCCCTCAGAACACCTCTGTTTATGATACTTTGTTCTAATGTTGCTTTCAGCATTGTAGCACTTCCATCTCATATTATGAATTAAGATGATTTCCTTGTATCTGTGAGTTTTTAGGTTAGAGCAGAAAATTATTGAAGTTTTGTTCTTCCAAGTAACATGTTTATACCTCATCACAAAAATCCTGATGGGACTGCAAAAGCCACATGTTTAAGTTTGTGGAGAAACATTTGGCAAAAAACAAACAAACAAACAAACAAAAAAACCTATATGTTCCATTGACCCATAGATCCAAGTTTCACAGGCTTAGGAAGAACTTATAAAAGGTTTTTGCAAATCTTTGGAATTAACATTAAATTCCATGCCCCAAAGATGCTATAGGTCTGCCCTGTATAATCTATATGGGGTTTTCTAGTTTATATATAATTCATCTGCCATACAGTTCACCCATTTAGTTGTTTGTAGTATATTCATGAGGTCATGCAACCATTACCTATACGTACAGAACCTTTTTATAACCCCAAAAAGGAAACCTTATACCTATTAACAATGACTCCCCATATTCCTCTCCCCCAGTTCCTAATCACTAATCAGTTTGCTATCTCTAAACTTACCATTCTGGGTATTTCATATAAATAGAATCATCTAATAGGTAGCTTTTGTATCTGGCTTCTTTCACCTGACAAAACATTTTCAAGATTCATCCATCTGGTAGCATAGATGGGTACTTCTTTCTATTTTATGTCTGGAAATATTCCATTGTATGGATATACAACATTTAGTTTATCCATTCATCACCTGCTGAATAGTTGGGTTGCTTCTACTTTTTGAGTGTTATGAGTGACACTATTATGAATATTCACAAGCAAGTTTGTGAACAATAGTGTTTTTAATTCTCTTCAGTACTATGTTAGTCTTTCATTGTTTTGCAAAATGCATAAGAACACAACTTAATGGAAGAAAGACTTTATTTGGTTCATGGTTTCAGAGGTTTCAGTCCATAGTCAGCTGGCTCTGTTGATTTAGGCCTGTGGCAAGGTAGAAACATCATGGCAGTAGGGCAGGGGGGAGGAAAGCTCTTCACCTCCTAGCAGTTCGGAAGCAGAGAGGAATAGGAGAAAGGGGCCAGGGCCAAGATATACCTTTCAAAAGCACACTCCTGGTGACGCACTTCCTCCAACAAAGCCCCATCTTTCACAGTTCCACCATCTAACAGTCCTCTATTCAGATTTTGAATCCATCAATGGATTACACCATTGAGTAAGTGAGAGCCCTCGTGACCTAATTGCCTCTGGAAACACCTTCACAGACACATCCAGGGTGTGCTTTATGAGTCTCTTGTTGTTGTTGTTAGGTGCCATTGAGTCAGTAGCTGACTCATAGTGACCCTACGTACAACAGGCGAAACACTTTGTCAGCACTTCTCTGCTATTCATAGGGTTTTCAATGGCAGATTGATTTTTGGGAGTGGATTGCCGGGTCCTTCTCCCAAGCCTAAAGCACCTGGTGTTCCCAGGTGGTCTCCCATCCGAGTACTAACCAGGCCTGACTCTGCGTAGCTTCTGAGATCTGATGGGATTGGATGCCACAGGGATAGGGCTGCACGCTATTTATGAGTCTCTTAGGTGTCACTCAATCCAATTAAGTTGAGAATCAAGATTAGCCATCATGAATATTTACTGAACACCCATGGTGTGCCAAGCTTTGTTGGGTATTTTGGACACCTACACATGGTCCTACCTACAGGAAGAAAGCTGGAAATGCCTCTCTTTGGGACAGTCTGAGGTGACTTGCAAAGACTGAGCAGAAGGTAGCTGAGAGAATAGTTGGAAGCAAGAATGGTCTAGACATATTGTGGAGCAAGTTTGAAGGCCTCGAAGTAGAGAAAAACAAAATAAAACAAACAAACAAACAACAAAAACCAGCCATGATATGTTTGATGAAAAAGACCAGAGACTAAAATCAGAGAGATTAGCCTGGCAGGTGGCACACACCAGTAATCCCAGCAACTGGGGAGGCAGAGACAGGAGGATTGCAAATTTGAGACCAGAGGCAGTCTGCATAATTTAGTGAGACCTTGTCTCAAAAAGCAAACACAAATGGGCTAAGAGTGCGGCTCAGTGGTATAGCACTTGCAAAGCATGCAAGAGCGAGGCTCTGGGTTCAACCCCCAGTACTGAAAGAGAGAGAGAGAGAGAGAGAGACAGAGACAGAGACAGAGACAGAGACAGAGACAGAGAGATTATACAGGAGGTTTAGGCCAGGTAAAGGAACTTTACCCCCACAAGTCAGTCAACTTGTCATGCTGTGGTGGCTTGCATATTGCTGTGATGCTGAAAGCTATGCCACAGGTATTCCAGATACCGTCAGGGGTACCTGTGGTGGGCAGGCTTCAGTTGGGCTTCCAGACTGAGACAGACTAGGGAGAAGGACCCAGTAGCCCACTCCCAAAACAATTAGCCATTGAAAACCTATGAAGTGCAGAGAAGCACTGTCAAATGTAGTGTGAGAAAATGAGCCCCTAGGCTGGAAGGTATTCAAGAAACAACTGAGGACGAGTTGCCTCCTCAAAGTAGTTGTTGTTAGGTGCTGTCCAATTGAGTCTGACTCATAACAGCACTCATAGTGTTTTCATTGGCTGATTGTTTTGAGATTGCTTTGGGAGTGGATTGCCATGTCCTTCTCCCATTTTTGTGGTGCTGGGGATCCACCCTGGGTCCTCAGAGAGTGCAGAGCAGCAATATATCAATTGAGCTAAATCCAAGCCCTTCCTCAAAGTAGAATCAACCTTAATGATGAGAATAGAGTAAAACCTCTGGGACCTCCATTTGTTGATATAGCACGACTCAAAATGAAAAGAAGCACTGTGGCTGCAGCAATGGGATGCATTGAGAAGCCATTAAAGAGAATTTAAATAAAACTCATTGTTCGGTCACCTTCCTGTTTTAAGTTGGAATATCCCTCAAAGAGGTCTTTTATGTGGGGGTGGGGATCGAGGGCAGCAAGGGTGGACACAAGGAAGCAGCTAACAATGCAGCATAGAGAGAGTGTGTTTTAGTGGTTAAGACTCTGGTCTCAAGATGCCTGCATTGATATCCTGCCTACTACTCCATGACCATGGGCAAGTTACTCAGCCTCTCTGTGCCTCTGTTTGCATGTCTATTAAATGAGACCATTAATGTTTGATGCCCTTTGAGTTCTGACCATTAATGGGTAAATATGTATAATGAATTTAGAAAAAATTATGCATGAATTAAATGTCTAATACTAACATAATTGGAAGTAAAATGTTTTAAAACAAGCAATAAAATGAAACTGCTATGAAAATAAAGCTATAGGAAAACTAGGAATATGTTTTCACAGTGCCTCATACACTTGTTCCTAATGTCTACAGCCAAATGCTGCACGGTGGTGAATTTGAGGATGACTGTGCACTGGGATGCAGGGCTCTAGGGCATCAGTCACATTGTTACCCATGTGATCTTATAGACTCTGCAGCACGTACTACGTATGGCACAGTGAGTGGCACAGACCAGGGACTGGGAGTCATTTGCATCTGGCTTTGATCCAGGCCATGCTATTTTTAGCTGGGTGACCCTAGGCAGATTTCCAGCCTCAGAGACCTTCAGCTTCCTCAGGTGAGGAGGTGAGTCTCGCCAGGAATTCATTGGACATTGAGGATGTTCCCTGATAATGAGCATGCATCGTGCATTCTGCCGTACCAGGAACACGGGTATGTACAGAAGTGGCTGTTGCTATTCTTTTTCATCGTCTCTAGAGCAATTCCTTTCCTCATTTGCACTTCCTGATGTATTGTTATGTATCCTCTCCTAAGGATATTTACACAGTATATTCTAATTCTTTTTTCTTATTTATTTATGTGTTTATCTTTTTTGAGACAAGGTCTCCCTACATAGCCCTGGCTAGTCTTGAACTTGCAGTCCTCTTGCCTCGGCCTCCCAAGTGCTGGGATTCCAGAAGCATACCACCTCGCCCAGCGTAATGTAAGGTTCTTCATATAAGTGCAAATGGTGTTTAAAGTAGAAAATTAAAATTCAAGCTCATGTCTGCTGAGATTAATTGCAACAGAAACAGTGAATGTTTGACAACAGTCAACACTGAAATGTTGAGTACCGCCAGCCTGGTTTTTAAAATTCTTTTTTTTTTTTTTTTTTTTTTAAGAGGAAGGGCAGAGGTAGGACCTGTTGTTCTGCAGCCCTGGTTCCCCTTCACTTGCCAGAGCAATGAGAGTTCAGTCTGAATCAGCAAGTCAGGAAGCAAGCACTAGCTTGGGACCTGCACTTTCTGCAAACTCAGCTGTCTTTAGAGGGAATCTTGCACAAATACTTAATTTCTGGGTTCTCTTAAGGAATGTGTACTGAGTGGAATAGACCCAAAGTTTCATATGCCTGGCTTATGGGAAGTCTGATTGGCCTTGAGCTATTTGTGGCATCAAGAAAAATGTTTTCAGGCCCTGGTGGCACACTGAAGGTTTCAGTCAGCCCAGGGCAGAGGAACAAGGGAGGGTTAATGTGCATTTGGCAGCATTTCGGTAACCAATATGGCTCTCAACCTTGTTGAAGCCCCATGGTCCTATTATATGTTGGTTGACATGGTAAGAAACTGAGACCATAATGGCAAAGTGAAAGCAGAACCAATCCCTGGAACAACCCCAAAACATAATGTGTTTACCCCAGCTTGTCTGGTGCCTGGGCAGAAGCAGTGCAAATTTTGCTTCTAATACCATAAGCAAATTCCATCATAAGCATCATAAGCAAATTCCAAAAGAACGCTTGCTTTTTTTTGCTGGATAAATGTACCCAGAAGACCATCCCAGAAGAGGAAGTTGGTTTAAAATAATTGTATCAGTTATGACAATGTCATAGTGTTTTGTTTCCCTGGGGTTATATTTAGCACTAATATGGGTTTGTGGGAGGAGGCAGGAAGGTAAACTCAGAGGACAGTAGATAAGAGGACAAAACAATCAAAGGGGATAGTTTAAAAATAAAAAGTCCAAAGGGACATTGATCTGGTGTAAATTAGGGTTTCTCCTACTCCTAATGTGTAGTAAATGACTGATGGATCTGAAATGAGCACCATAGAGATGAAGGCATCAGAACTGGGGTTAGCATTAAATTAGCACTGACAGATTAAGTGATTGAGCCAAATTGAATGCTCCAAATCCAGAGCCTATATTAATAATAAACTCTTCATAATGAAGAAGCAGTTTGCAAATTACCATGCTCTGTCTGTCTTCAGTTCTGTGAGTATTTGAGGATTAGCTCAGCTTTTTGGTGCTATTTTTTTCTGGGTTGTGAATAGGACAGAGGCAAGGCTGGACCCAGCAGTATCTTTTGAATAAACACTTGTGGAATGCCCACTGGCTGTGCAAGCCTGCGGCAGCAGAGGGAAATGAGGCAGAGTGGAGCAGGACAGGAAAATCACTAAGACTGGTCTCTAAGGAGCTTGTCTCTCAGTGGGGAGAGCTGGGGACTCAATTCTCAGTGACAGAGAAGAATGCTGTACTACTTATCTGTTGCTGTTCAACAAGTTATACCAATGTTAGTGGTTTAAAGCAAACATTTCTCATGAAACCTAGTTTCTGAGTCAGGAATCCAGGAGCAGCTTCTTGGCATGACTGTGGCTCAGAGCATCTCATAAAGTTGCCTTCAGATGTGAGCTGGAGTTGGAGGATCCTGTCTAAATGGCTCACTCACATGGCTGGCAAATCATGCTAGTTTGGAGCAAGAATTGTCAATCTTTTGCCATATGTCCTTGTGACATAGTAGAGACTTCTCCAGAGCAAATGATCCAAAAAAAAAAAAAAAAAAAAAAAAAGCAAAGAGGGAACTTTGGTGACTTTTACTAACTATTCATACACTGGCATTTGCACTGTATTTTATATATTAACAGTACGTCTTGTCCACATCCAGCAGGGAGGGAGTTAGGCTTCACTTTTTGGGCAGATGGATGTGGAAATACTCAGGGACAAATTTTAAAACCACCACAGGTCCTAAATGTGGATGTCAGGACATAGCAAAGTCTGCTCCAAACTGTAGCACTGGAGGAACAAGGAAGGCTATTTATGCCCCAGAGGGACAGCAGGACATCAGAAGGACAGGCTCTAGGGCTCCTGCTGAGATCAAGAGACACAGGAAGAAGAAAATAGGGAGAAAGCTTTGCACAAATCTCTTTTGGCTTTCCCTTTTAACACTTCCGTACTCCATTGACATCCCCCTGCTCCTTCTTCCATCTGATAAGATAATTAGATTGCTTGTAAGAGGACACTTAGAGTTCTCCACAAATCAGCTTCTAGAAATACATACTTGGGGAGGGAGAACTCATGAGACACCATTGTCATTGTGACCCCTTCAGTTCAATCCTTATTCTACTCATCCGACCTTAAATAGTTACCAGAACTAAAGAATAGTTTGCATTTTCAGCCAGGCTTTTTTTTTTTTTTTTTTCAGTCTGAAAAAATACATACTTTTAAGTATTTATCTCTTGCTAGAGAGAGAAGTGTATTCACAGTGAGACTTTTAATAATCTAGGAGAAAAGGAAGAAATGACACAAGGCTAGAATAAGTAATCCAGAGGGATGCAGTAGGAATTCAAATGAAGGAGATCCATATGGGAAGGTTTGGGTGCAGGGAAGTTAAAACTATAAGCTGAACCATAAAAGGCATGTGGAATTTGCCTGGAGTGACAGAGAAGGGGGTGTTGTGTACAGTGGTGATGTGGAAGGAAGGGACGACATGAATAAATGTGTCTCTGGGGGCAGTTCTGGGGTGGTTGGAGACCAGCTGCTTCAGGAGAGAAGAGTCCTTGGGAGTTGAGTAGATCCAGTGAAGTCCTGTTGAAGAGCCTAGACCAGATCCTAGTTAGGCTACTAAGCTGAAAAGCTGATGCCTCCTAAGAAGGGGCTTCTTTGGAGTGCCTTCCTGGGGACAGGCATAGTCTCCAATCTTAGAGAAAAGGAATAAAAGGAAAAATAATTATCTTAACCATCTGTAAGATTTTGCTATCCAGACAGGTGTTCCTGCTGTGCTGAAAGAGCATTCATTTGACCCTTGTGAGGAGTGGGCATTTTCTGGAAATAGGAGCTCCATGTTGCCAAACACTTTGTATTATTGGCAGTTTATAATTTTCTGTTATGAGTGCTCAAATTACCATCTTAAAGCTTACCCTTTAAAAAAATCTGAAAATTGTCAATTGAGGCTTTTTTAGACCCAGAAATTAGTTTCAAAGGTCATGCTGTGGTGGCAATTTACTCAAATTTGTGCCTTTTCTTCTAGACTTACTTTTCATCTTTTCTGCAGTGCTGGAGATCAAACCTGGCCTTGCGCATGATAGACAAGTGCCTTACCACTGAGCCACATTGGCAGCCTTTATATTTAACTTTCTTCAGTAGCACAATCAAAGCATGTTTCCCAGAGAAAGAGAATTATTTTACCCATATTGCACCAGTGTGCATAAATCTGTCTCACTATTATGTGATGGGGCTGGGATTTAGCTCAGTTGGTAGAGCACTGCACTGCAGTCTCTGAGGTCCTGAGTTCAATTTCCAGCACCACAAAAATGGGAGAAGGACCTGGCAATCCACTCCCAAGGCAATCCCGAAACAGCCAGCCATTGAAAACCCTATGAGGGTCGCTATGAGTCGGATACTGACTCGACGGCACCTAACAACAACAACATTATGTGATAGTTCTGATTTTAAGAAGGGTTAGGATTGGGCATTATAGCTTAGTGAATAGCTTAGTAAAATGCCTATCCCTGAATTTTCACCAACACTGGTCCTATCTTGCAAATTGTATACCTCATTTCAACACTAACACTATATCCATGTTTCTTAAAGCATACTTGTTGTGTAGGAGAAGTGCCTACTTTCTTTATCACCTCTGGACCAGAGTTTCAAAGGTTTCTGATTCTTTGACTGATTGTCAGTTGTACACATCTTATGCCAAGTAGCGCTTGTAGCTGTACCACTGTGGCATCCGATCCCATCAGATCTCGGAAGCTAAGCAGGATCAGGCCTGGTTAGTACTTGGATGGGAGACTGCCTAGGAACACCAGGTACTGTAGGCTTGGGAGAAGGACCTGATAACCCACTCCCCCCAAAAAAACAATCAGCCATTGCAAACCCTATGAATAGCAGAGATGCAGTAACAGTACTGTTTCGCCTATTGTATGTAGGTCACTGAGTCAGACACCGACTGCACGGCACCTAACAACAACAACAATGCCAAATAGCACTCCTTCACCCAGTTATTGCAGCTAAAATGTCAGCATTGCTCCAAATTAAGCATTGGGCTGGCAGATACTTGAATGTGGAAAGTAAGAATTGTAACCATTGATATGTACGAATGGTACCAGAAAAGCCCTCTTCCAGGACTGGGTATATTATTTTGCGTTTTTATCAAGACCCTTAATAATGGAAGCCTAGAGAATGAAATTAGGATATCTCAATTCTACTGACTAGTTGGGCAATGGTTTTTATCATTCTCTGTGACTCTGTGTCCTTTCTCTATCAAGTGAGAAAATATCCCTGCACATTTTCCAGCTTTAAAATCAGACCTGCTACTGTCCTCAAATCTCAGTTCTCAGTCTTCCTTTTCATTCGCTTTGACAAAATGATGACTTAAAACAACTCTATAGTGCCAAGTTAGCTCATGCTTAATAAGCAAATCTAAAAATGCTCAGAGTTAGACTTATAGAGAATGACAATATTGTTTTCACATGTTTGCTTTGTTTTGGAGGATGTTATAATTGATACATTTCCTTAAGTATAAAAGTGAATCAGCTGAGAATTTGCCTCTGTAACAGCAACTTAGCCATATGTGTGTGTGTGTGTGTGTGTGTTTATATGTGTGTATACATATACATACATATGTATGTATGTATACATACATATATGTGTGTATACATACATATATGTATATATACATATATATGTTTGTGTCTCTATATATGTATGTGTATATATATGTATATGTATGTGTGTATATATATGTGTGTGTGTATATGTATGTATATATATATTTGACAATTATACCACCCTGGCGTGATCTCGTCATATCTCAGAAGCTAGGCAGGATTGGGCCTGGTTAATACTTGGATGGGAGACTGCCTGGGAATACTGGGTACTGTAGGCTTGGGAGAAGGACCCAGAAGCCCAGTCCTGAATCAATCAGCCATCAAAATCTCTGAATAACAGAGAAGCATTGACAATAGTGAAGCGCATGGTACAGTGTGGGGGAGTGTTTCATTCTGTTGTATATAAGGTCACTATAAGTCAGACCCAACTCCATGGCACCTAACAACAGCAACAAAATGTGAATAATGATGTATAGTTAAAGTTATAACTATTTTTCTTCAACAGCTATATAAGTGGAATCCATGTTGTAATATAAAATATTAATGAATTTAAAGCTTGGAAAAATTCTTGGAATTGTGTGATATTATGCTACCTTGGAGAGCAAAGACAAAAACAAAAAAATTCATAAAAGTGATCAAATTTTCACTTAAGCATTTAAAAAAGATTGAAGTGATATGCGTTAAGTTAGACAATAAAAGATAAACTGGTGCCTCGCTACCTTTCTCTGCCTTTCATATATGAGAGAATGATTGAAATCTCTGGCATATGCATTTTCTCAACATACTTTTGTAAAGTGACTATTCCATGAGTCACATATTGCTACATAAAACATTAAAGTGATTAACTTTCTTAATATGTCTAGTTGATTTTATGAAGGAAGGTAGCTGTCTGTACATATTTATAAGAGCTGTATTCCAAGCTCACAAAATTTTTTCTATATTTCTGTCTATTCCAAGTTCCTTTCAGTTTTCCCCATACAGAAGTAATACTTTAAAAAGCATGGGTTATGTCATCAAAAACAAAGTCGTTGAAAGAGGCCCAAGGATCATGTATCATTAATGTATCTGAAAGCTTTGAAGACTTGGGTAGAGGGCTGAGAAGTATTCAAGTCAGTTTGCCGCTCTCAGACACTCAAGTTTATTTAGGTCAGAGCCTAAAATGTGGGCAAAAGTCCTTATCTCTGTTCTTTTGTGCAAAATCTTTCTCTAAGGTCTTATCTACCTGCTAATAACTCTCATTGTCATCTTGTGATCACAAGAGCGCCCTGCCCACATGCTACCTTCCTAGAAGCTGCATGCATGGCCAGCAGCCATCTCCCATCCTAACCCCTGGATTCTTCAGTTGTGTGCTTTCTGGTGGATTATGTTCAGAGATTATCTTTAGTCTCTGCCCACCTTTCTAGGTAGAAAACCCCAGAGCAGAGTTTCTCTGCAGTTTAATATACTATATCTTGTTGGTGGTGGTGTTAGGTGCCGTCCAGTCAGGCCCGACCTTGGTGACCTTATGTACAACAGAATGAAACATTGCCCAACGCTGTACCGTGAGTATGATCCTTTTATGTTTGAGCCCATTGTTGCAGACACTGTGTTTCTTCTCAGTTTGAGTCATGCTGTCAGCAAATGGAGGTCCCAGGGGCTTTACTCCATACTTGTCATTAAGGTTGACTCTACTTTGAGAAGGCCACTCTTCCCTAGTCATTTCTTGAACACTTTCTAGCCTTGGGTGGGGTGGTCATTTTCAAGACTGTATTTGACAGTGCTTCTTGGCTATTCATAAGGTTTTCAATGGTTAATTATTTTGGGAGTGGGCTACCGGGTCCTTCTCCCTAGTGTGTCTTAGTCTGGAAGCTCACTTGAAATCTGTCCATCATGGGGTGGCCCTGCTTATGTTTGGCATACCAGTGACATAGCTTTCAGTGTCACAGCAACATTCAAGCCCTCACAACATGACAAGCTGATAGACACATGGAGGATATTATGTCTTAGAAGGCTTTAAAACAATGCTGGAAACATTGGGGACCAGATTTGCCTGTAAGTGTGCTTTGTTTGGCCTATACAGTGGTTTTCAAATCTAGAAATTTTCAGCTTGGGAGGCGGAGGCAGGAGGATCGCAAGTTTGAGACCAGAGGCAGTCTGTGTATCTTGGTGAGACCCTGTTTCAAAAAAGTAAAAAAATGGACTGGGGGTGCAGTTTAGTGGTCCAGCACTTGCAGAGCATACAGGCATGAGGCCCTGGGTTCAACCCCTAGTACCAAAAAAAAAAAAAAAAAAAAAAAAAAAAAAAAAAAAAAAAAAAAAATCTAGAAATTTTCCATAATACAGAATCTTTCCTTTTCTTAACATGTCAAGAGACTTGGCAACTCTGAGCCACATTCCCGTAATCAGCTAGAGCTAGGGATAGACTGACCTGTTTAGAAGGGGTGTGTGCCCTCCTTTTTGCCACTAGCATCACCATGCCCTAGATATGCTTTTGAGGAAGGATTTGGGTCTGAGCCCTGATCTAATGTGCTAAGATCTACCAATTGCTTCCAGGAAGGGTTTATTTCTTCACCTACCTCTTTCTCTACAGCCATATGCCTTCTCTTCTGGAATTAGAAGATCTCGTACTCTGAGTAAAACGGAGAGTAAAACATGTATTGGAATATACAAAGAACTTAATGTATAGGGAGAAGGGAAAAGCAGCTTGCAAAAAGTAGTCACAAAGTCAATGCAGAAAGAAGTAACAGAGGAAGAAAGCTACCAATGTCAGCTGTAGCTAATCAGCTGTTGTCAACTCCTTGTCTAAATGTTAGATTATCTAGTTAAAGTTTCTATGATTTCAAACATGTAATTAGTTACAGTGTTTAATTTTAGTGCTTCATAGTGCTAGCCGGCATTCTCTTGAAAGACTGCTATGTGCCAGGCACTTGGTAGAGAAATTCTGTCTAATTTTCATAAGAGCCTGGAAGGAAGGTGGCTATAGTAGCCCCAATTCACAAAAAAGAAAAATGAGGTCCATGACTTATTTTGCCCATAAGGGGGTAAGGTGGGGTTTTAGCCCCATCTAATTTGTTTTTTGCTGGGGCTTAGCTAAGTGGGTAGAGCGCTGATCCACACTCTCGGAGGACCTGGGTTCAATCCCCAGCACCACACACAAAAAAAGGGGGGGGGGGGCGGAGAATGTGGCAATCCCTGAAGCAATCCCAAAACAATCACCCTTTGAAAATCCTATGAGGGTCACTAGGAGTCGCTCTAAGGCACCTAAAAACAACAATTTGGTTTTTGAGGAGGCTGGGGTTTAGCTCAGTTGCTAGAGTACTAACAACAACAATTTGGTTTTTAAATTCATGTTATTCTCAATAAACATAATGGGCTGTTTTAATAAGTTTCCAGTGTTCTCTTATTGGTACTGTTGGTTTTAGGATTAGGCAGGCCAGACTCAGTTTTCTTTTATGGGAAAATGGAGATTCATGCCTACTCTTCCTGCCTTACAGGATTGTGGGAGTGTTACTTAAGGTGATAGGCATGGAGGTACTGGGTAAATGATAAAACCCTAAATGACGCAAAGAGGAGGTACAGTTCCAATTTCCCACATCTGGTCAATCAGTGTTAAGCCATGTTTATCCAACAGCTTCATCATTTCTGTGGCCAGGAAAGTTAATAACAAAGATTCAAACTGCTGTAAGATGGAGAAGGGGATATTGAAAGATGCCCTTTTCAAGGCAGAGGTTATGGTTTTATTGGGGATTTAATCTTTATAAAAGGAGAGAAGAGTGTTGTGGGCTGCTGAACCTTTTACCATCAATTGATAGGAACAGCATGAGACAGGGATTGAATACTTTATAATCAGGGCCATCAACACGTGACTGTGGACAACTTGGACAATTTCTGTAGTTCAGTTTCCTCATCTGACGGGTAATGAGACAGTTTATACAAATCATTTCTGAAGCCCCAGCTTTGATTTTCCATAATCATCATTTTAAGTGACATTGAGCTGTGTGCCCATCTTGTTAGTTTATTGATTTTTGTAATGAATATTTATCAAGGTTATTAGTGTCAGAATGAATACTTTCAAAGGTTTCCATTGTTGATTCTTTTCAACATCCCCTCCCTACCTCCCCACAGACAAATACAGGCATACACAGTTTCTCTTTCAGACTCTTGGGTTTACGCAGATTTCTGCTAATTCATGCTTCCCCCACCCACTTGTGCTTCTGATTTTTGAATGTCATTTAAGAAGTGAAAGATAAGCATACTGAAGAAAGCCTGGCCAGGAGGCGCCCCATAGCAAAAATGGAGCTACCCCCTCCTCACACTGTTTGAGGCTCACACTTTGTCTCTTGGGCTTTAAAGGACCTGCTCCCAAGCTGTGGTGTCAGGTGACAGCTTTGTTTCTTATTCAGGTGATCTATTTGGTAACTTCACATTTTTGAATGCAATGCATTGAAGGCTTTTCATTTGTGATTGTTCCCTAAGACAATGAGTAGTACAAATTTGGAAGAGGAATTAGGCCATTACTTGGCTGACTGATGTGAATGAGCAGCAATTCAGAGCTTAGATTACTAGCTGCAGATGTGAAAGGATCATTTACTGTCATTTGCTGAGACACTTAACATCCTCCAAAATGTGGCCAGAGCTATTATTAAAGATAATGCCCCATGCTGTTTAAAATGCAAGTCACTGCAGAGTTCATTTTGCAAATAGAAATTTGAACATCGTAGTTTACCTGTGGAACAAGAAGACCTCTATGTATTTGGAGATCTGACCTTGCTTTTTATGCACTGTTGCCCATTGTTTTCTAGATGAATGTTGATGAGGAACTGGAATTGAAGATCACATGCTTCCTAATAAAGCCACTTCCTTGAGACATCTCCCATGTTTCTTCCAGAGATATCATTTGCTGCTTAGATTGAAGCTAGATGAGTGTACCTACTTATGGAATTTTTATATTTTCTATTTCAGCAATTGTCATCTTGTTGCTACTAATTTAGCTTCTGACATCATAGGATTTTAGTTCATGTCTGTACATGAGTTAAGGTACATGATGGGAAATTAATGGTACCTTTTTATGTGTGAAAGTCAGAGGTGTCAAAAGACAAAATAATAACAAATTTAGTTATGGATATAATTCACTTTTATTTGATTCATGAGTTGGAGCAGCCTCTGTTCTATAAAACAGGGTGACAGCTCAACAGGGCAATAGCCAAACAATGGGCTTTGTAAGGTGGGAACAAGGAAACAGAACAATACAAAAAAAAGTCAGGTTACTGTTTTTAAGTATTGAGGTGGAGGAGTCTTCTTTATTACACTGCTGCAGGTGGACTAGAATCTCCTGTTTTTAGGAAAAACTGGCCTGGGTTGGGATCAATATGCTTCCCTAAACTTTGATTGGCACAAGGGACTCTATTTTTATTTGATCTGGTCTGTCGGGCTTAGTGCAAGAGCTTAGCCCAAAACAATGGCTTTCCATCATTCTTATTTAACAGAAATAAGGAAGTAATAAAATCCTTAAACTGGGTGTTAAAGTACACTCTTGAAATCCTGTGAATTTTTTAAAAATTCCTCTATATTGCTCATCTTCACTCTCTGGGGGTAGTATTCTAAATCCCTGTATTTTTCCAAAGCAGTTATGTTGTAAAGGTTTGTAGCTGGGGAGTAAAACTGTCCACAGTCACTAAAAAACACAGTGATGCTTACCCATGGCTCCTTATTTGTTTAAAACCTTAAGACTTAGAAGAACAACATTTCACTTTTCCTTTCAGTTGAGTAATAGACAAAGAGCAAAATATGATTGGAAAACTTAGAGGACAGATTTTCAGGTGGAGATATGATAGGCATATTGTTGTTGTTGTTAGGTGCCGTTGAGTGGATGGCTAACTCATAGTGACCCTATGTACAGCAGATGAAACACTATTGTCAGTGCTTCTCTTCCTATTCATAGGGTTTTCAATGGCAGATTATTTTTGGGGAGTGGGTTGCTGGGTCCTTCTCCCAAGCCTACAGCATCTGTTGTTCCCAGATGGTCTCCCATCCAAGTACTAACCAGGCCCAATCCTGCTTAGCTTCCAAGATCTGAGGGATCAGATGTCACAGTGCTACAGCTGCAGGCAACAGGCAGATTAGTTTAGGCATTAGTGGGCAATATGGAGGAAAAGTAGATTGAAAATGGTTCCTGCCTTCTCACCATGATGAAGAAGCCACTGGGATCTCTGAGGACATTGGAAGGACATTTTCAAATGGGTTCCACACCCTACCCAAGCCATTGAGCCATTTACAAGGCAAAGACTGTAGGCCCACATTATACCAGGTGCCCAGAGCTGGGTGCTCAGGGCTAATGTCACACTTGGTGTCCCCTAGTTTGAATACAACTAGGAGAAACGTGCTCCTGTTCTCTCTTTTTCTTTCTTCTTTCCTCTCCACTTGCCCTTTGCTCTTCTCTTCTTTCTCTGGTAAGCACGCACACTCTTTTCCCTTCTCCTGGGCCTACCATCTTCTCTGTCATAGGTACTTTTTTTTCCTCTAAAAGCCTGCTTAATTCTCCTATTCTCTGGCTTCTTCACCTTACCTTGGGAAACAGAAACTTCTTTATGCTGAGTCACCCAGGGAATACGGGTTTTTTCCAAGTTCCTTTCCAGGTTTGCCTAAGCTTCTCTAGGTGCCTCTATTTTCCTTGTAATTATTCCTTGAAGGTGTACTATCTTTAATAAACCTATTTTATACTCTCTATTATAACTTCTGTGTTGGGTATAAGTTCTTTTATATGCTGGATATAAGGACCAGGGTTTTGCTGCCAGGTTCCTGGACCTATGCTCCAGACCTACCTCTCTGCATTCCTCGAAAATCTCCAGTAACAGGCAGACCTGGTGGGATATGTAGGGAATGGTGACTAACCAATGATTTGTGCTCTGTGAGGGTGGACACAGAGGAGACAGTCGGCATATTGGTAGTGGTTGGTGAAAAGTAGATTTTTGGAAGGATAATTGTAGAGCCAGTTATGAAAAATAAATGCACAAAAAATGGTTTTCCACTTCACAACTACATGTGTCAGGGGTAATAAATGTAAGTTAGCCAACTAAACCAGCTGTGCAGAGAACCCCAGGGAAAGGCCTAGCCAATCTCTGCTTGTACCTCTAACAAAAAAATAGCAAAATAGTCACTTACACCTGTGAACCAACCTCTGGGCCACATCCTGTGTGCAGCACAGAGATAATTAGTGCTGAGTTTGATTCCTTGGGCTTTTGTCCATTTAACAAGGTAGAGAGATACCTGTGTTATTATAATACAAAGTAGTCTGCAGCAGCCCCAGGAAAAGATATAAAACCATAGGTATAGTACAAATGAATGACAGTCTCTGGGAGTAACTGGGATAAAAGCTGGCCAAATGTTTTTGAAACATGTTTTAAATAGGCCTTGAAGAAAGTAGGAGAGTACTAGAAATGTTCAGAGACACCATTGTGATAATGCTTTTATTCACTATCGAAACCATACTAATTTTGCTCAGTAAGTATTGCCCTCATTGCCAAAACATTGAGTGATTTAGTATTAAGTCATTCTGATACAAAAACTGGCTCTTGGCAAGGGAGAGAGGGCACAAAAATGTCTTAACACATTATAGTGTTTTTGCCCTACCTGATAACACCTTTTTCCTTAGTGTTTAATTTCTCATAAGAATTTAAATTTAGTCTTTCTCCTAAGAAAAGGAGTAGTGAAAAGATTGAAAAACACTGCTTCCTTTCTTTTTTTCTTTCTTCTTTCTTTAGTTCTTGATTTTAATTTTTATTTATTTTGCAGTGCTGGGGCTCAAATCCAGAGCCATGTGTATACTAGGCAAGAACCCTGCCACTGAACACTCAAGAAATACTGCTTTAGGTAATTTATTCTCACTTATAGAATAAATAACACTTTAGATGAAATATCACTAATTTTATAAGCATATTTCATATGCAAAACAGGATTTGTTTCTCTCACTTCTTTAATATTTGTATTACCATCAGTTAATGTCATGTAAATTTAATTGAATAAAAATAGTGCTATGATGAATGTAATATAAAAGATTCCACAAAGACCACTGATAAAGTAGTTAAAGTCATTAAATATACCCACTGAGTAGGACATACTGTGCTTAATACTTGGAGAGAGAGGAAACCCCCAGAATGGCTTCTATCTGATATATGAACATGGGATATAATTTTGGAAGAGTAAGAACTTTTCTAAAATGTGGGTATTTTCTATTTTGTGATTTTCTATTTTAGTAATTTACTAAATTACTATTACTATTACTAAAGTAATAGAAAATTCTATTTTCTATTTTAGTAATTTAATCAATTGATTAAGGTCTTTTTTATGAGAGTAATGGTCCATTTGAGGGACTGTTGTTGTTGTTGGTAGGTGCCATCGAGTGGGGTCTGACTCATAGCGACTCTATGTACAACAGAATGAAACACTCCCCAGTTCTGTGCCAGGCACATGACCTTTTTTATGATTAAGCCCATTGTGGCAGACACTGTGTCAACCCATCTAGTTGAGGGTTTTCCTTTTTGTCAATGACCTGCCACTTGCCCAAACATGATGTCCTTCAGGGATTAGTCCCTCTTAACTACCTGTCCAAAATATGTAGGACACAAGCTGGCCATCCTTGCTTCCAAGGAGCATTTTGGTTCTACCACTGCTAGGATGTACCTGTTGGTTCTTTTGGCAGTCCATGGTATATTCAGTATTCGTCTCCAGCACTATAATTCAAAAGCATCAATTCTTCTCCTCTCTCCCTTATTCATTGTCCAGCTTTCACAACCATATAATGCAACTGAAAATACCATGGTATGAGTCAGGCACACCTTTGTCTTCAATGTGACATTATTACTTTTCAACACTTCAAAGAGGTCTTTTGCAACATCTTTTCCCAATGCAATGTGTCTTTTGATTTCTTGACTGCCACTTCCATGGATGTTGGCTGTAGAACCAAGTAAAGCAAAATCTTGGAGAACCTCAGTCTTTTCTCCATTTATCATGAAGTTGTGTATCGACCCAAGTTATAAGGATTTTTGTTTTTTCGATGTTAAGGTGAAATACATACTGAAGGCTATGTTATTTGATCTTCATTAGTAAATGTTTCAAATCCCCTTCACTTTCAGCAAGCAAAGTTGTGTCATCTGCATAACATAGGTGGTTAATGAGTCTTCCTCCAATCCTGATGCTGCGTTCTTGTTCTTCTTCAAAAGTCCAGCCTCTTGGATTATTTGCTCAGCATACAGATTGAAGAGATATAGTGAAAGGTTACAGCCCTTGAGGATCTATAGCAAATGCATATTGAGACTTAAAAGATTGGCCAAAAGGGAGCCAAAAAGGAATTTGAAGTCTCATGACAAATGAGGATATGTATATTCAATGATCATCAAATAAATAATTTATGGGAGATGCTGTCCTGGCTGTAAGTCTGCCTTTGTGCAGCCCTCCTAAAGGAAGCTAGCTGTACATTCAAATGAGGATAATAAGGTGTAATGTGTACACTAAAATAGGTGTTTTGTGTAGAACTTTAAGGGTGTTTGGAGAACAGACGGTCAAAGAGAACCTTGAATTGACAACAACATGCCAAGAATTTGACCTTTCTTTTCATAAGAAGGACTTAAAGAGCTTGGCGCGCAATGGACATTGCCCCCAGCAGAAGTACCTGAATGTGTTCTTGAGGTATTATCATAAAGGCTTCAAGAGAGCTTTCAATGTGGACTCACTTATAAAAAGATTTGTGAGAACTTTTGTTGTTGTCTTTGAGGGATTTTTTGTTTGTTTTTGAGACAGAGTCTTGCTATGTAGGCCAGGCTGACCTCAAACTCTCCATCCTCCTGCTTCAGCCTCCCAAGTGCTGGAATTACATTCATTTACCACTTGTGAAGCTCTTTATAAACAGATTTTTATCTCTTTGGGGGTGACTGATGTATTATTAACCTATTATGAGAAGAAGAATGATAATTTTTTTAAAGACTAGGATTCTTTTCATAACAACTAGTCTTTTTTAAAAGACCAGAATTCTTTTGGTAACAAACCAGACATCTGTGTTCCTAATGAATTAAGGAAGGTAAGTATTTTGTCTAAGATGGCTTTAACTTCTACAAAGAGTTTGGGTTATAAATTTAGTTTCTCAAAATAAGAGCATTCCTTTATACAGTAAACATTAGAGTGCTGCCTTTGTGACAGCCCCTTTGCTACATGCTAGGAATGCTGTACCCCCACGTGTCCATCTGCTTGTCATGCTTTGGGCACTTGTGTGTTGCTATGATGCTGAAAGCTATGCCACTGGTATCTCAAATACCAGCAAAGTCACCCATAGTAGGCAGGTTTCAGCGGAGCTTTCAGACTAAGACAGATTAGGGAGAAGATCCAGCAGCCCACTCCCAAAACAATTAGCCATTGAAAACTCTATGAATTGCAGAGAAGCACTGTCAAATATAGTGCTAGAAAATGAGCCCCCCACACTGGAAAGTATTCAAGAAACTACTAGGGAAGAGTTGCCTCCTCAAATTAAAGTCAACTTTAATGATGGGAATGGATTAGAATCCTTGAGACCTCCATTTGCTGATGTGGCATGACTCAAAATAAGAACCATAGTGCCTGCAATAGTGGGCTCAAACATAAAAAGACCATGTGCATGGCACAGTGTTGGGTAGTGTTTCATTCTGCCATAAGTAGGGTTGCTGTGAGTCTAATCCGACTCCATAGCACCTAACAACAAGGGATGCTGTGATAAATAAAACATCTGTCCCTGCTTTCTCTATCCTCTCCATATGTACACATGTTAAACTCTTGTCTTCACTGAAGGTGGAGATGGTAAAGGATTATGATTTGAGAGGACTCTTCCACATTTTGAAGGCTGACTTATAAATTGATCTAAAGTTCTTACACATTAGACAGATGTACAGCCATTAAGAAAAGACAGAACATAATTCTTAGTTAATTTAGTATCTTAGCCTAGCTAACCTAGATTATTGTGATGAAATAAGCATGTGCATAGTAACTCATAAAGCTGGAGGGTCTCTCTAGCTCTTTGAGACCATTGCTTGATATGTAGGTGCTGCTTCACTTCCTACAGTATCATTTTTGGTGCAGTGCCAGATAGAGTGTCAGATCCTATTTGGCATTGGTTCATTAATTGTTGACAATGATTCCATCTTGAAAATGAGCCTGGGACATTCCTGCATCCAGCTGAATGGGAGTAATACCGAGTTGTACCAGCCCGTCTGAAACAGCCAAAAGGTGGCCACTGAGCATTGGAATCAGAAGGTTGGTGGGTGTGGGCCATGCGGATGAGAGCTGGGCATCAAGCAACAAAAGGCAGCGATCTCTGAGAAATGGAAAGCAAATGAAGCCAGCTCTGTGATCATCCTAGCTTGTGAGACTGGAGACCAACATGGAAACAGACTCCTTGAGTTGAAGAGAAAATGCTGAGAATCTGAGAAGACCAAGAAAGCTAGATTTCACAGAACTATAAACTGGAGGTGAAAGCTGTGTAGAGAGAAACAGAGCTCCAGAGACCTGAAGAGAGAGTCCAAGTATTCAGCAGACTCTGGATTTGTATTTCCATGTGAGGAAACTAGCTGAGCCTGCCTAGGAGGCCCTCTGAAAGAATTGAAGGGAATAGCACCCAGAGCCAAGAAAAGGGCCTCTTCCCATCAGGCAGAAAACCTCATCATTCATGGGACATTGGGTAGAGTATTCCCAGGGTCTTGCTTTAACTTGTTGTTGTTGTTGTTAGGTGCCGTCGAGTCGGTATCCGACTCATAGCGACCCTTACAGGGTTTTCAATGGCTGACTGTTTCGGGATTGCCTTGGGAGTGGATTGCCAGGCCCTTCTCCCATTTTTGCGTTAGCCCTGGATTAACTACTCTCTGGTCCCACCTATCATATTTTAAAAGGAAAACCTGAAAGTGTCAAACTCTTTCCAAGTAACTTTACTATGTCCCAGAACAACATTCAAGGATATTTATGGGACTACAAAAATATCCAGTACTCAGTAAAATTCAGTGTCTGCAATCCAATAAAAAAAAAATTACCAGGCATGTGAAGAAGCAGGATAATACAAGTCAGTCATTGACTTACACCTGACAGTTCCTCTCCAGGCCCAGAGACCTGAAATAATATGGATACTTTAGATGGAAATCTTTGACTTCCTCCTGATACCTGAAAAGTTGAATTCTTACAGCTTTGAAATCCTGGGTCCAAGGAATCAACCTCAAATATAATAAATTAGCCCTTTGAATGCTGAATCATAAGAAGTCATCTTTTTTCAGTGCTATTTAAAACCTTAGCACTTTTGCCAGCCTGGTGTTCAGAATTAGAAATGATTCTGGGGCTTTGTACTATGGCCACTTGCTCCTGTCCAGTGCCCCAGAAATAATCCTACCTTGCATTAGCCAACTTTTTTCACTGTAGCAGAAAAAAATCAACAAAATAAACTTATGGGGGAAAAGATTTATTAGAGGTTAATAGTTAGAAGATCAGTCCGTAATGGCCATCAAGTAGGCATGACATCAGCATATGCAGATGATCTCAGGGCATCATGAGGCAGAAGGCAGACAGGCTACAAATCTAGGGTTAAAAACCTCCAAGGCCTGTCCCCAGGGAGCTACTTCTGCAAAGCAAGAATCCCACCTCCAAAAGTTTTATGACCTCCCAGGACAACTCCACCAATTGGGAACCAAGCATTAAAGCACATGACTTTTGCGGACATTTTATACTAAAACCATGACATGCTTGGATGCGTTTGTAGTGTAGTTTGCCCTGTTTCTGACTTCCTTAGCTTCTGATCCAGTAGTTTGTTGGGCATCCTATCTAATATCTATGCCACTTTCCAACCTAAAAAAAAAATCATTAGTTTCAGTTGGGTGTGGTGGTACACAACTGTAATCCCAATCCTCAGGAGGCTGAGGCAGAAGAATTATGAGTTTGAATCCAGCCTGGGCTACACAGTTCCAGCACAGCCTGTCTACATAGCAGGACCATGTCTCAAAAACAACAACAACAAAAATCAGTAGTCTGTCTCTTAAACCAATGTAAAAACATGGAGAGCAGATGAGCCGTGTTTGTTGGGAATCAAGAATGCAAGACTTTCAGTGCAAAAACCAGGATAGGCCTAGGCAAACTGGGACAACCTGGCACCTTAGCTTTAGGCATTTGAAATATGATCAAAAGATACAGTCAAAGCTTAAATTTAAAAAAACTTTTATGGTAAAAGACCATTGCCATTAATCTCCCTCAAAACACTCCCCTTGGCTTTGAACACACTTATCCCATCCTTCTGGCCACTTCCTGAAGCAGTTCTTGCTAGAAGTCCTCTTTCATGAGTCTTTAGTTACACTGTAGTAGCTGTCTTGATGTCTTGAATCAATTCAAAGTGTTTACCTTTCATGTCATTTTGACTTTGAGGAAGAGCCAGAAGCAGCATAGTGTCCTAACGAGTGAGTAAGGTGGATGAAGACGCACCACAGTGTTTTCATTTGATAGAAATTGCTGCACCAGAAGTCATATATGACATGGAGCATCATCATGATGGAGGATGAAAGGATTAAAACTGCTTCAGGAAGTGGCAAGAATGATGGGATGATACATTTGTTCTCTGAATCCTTTCAAAATATCTCACCCTTATACTTTTCCATTTGAAGCATGTAAAAGCAAGCACATTCTCCTACATAAACATAAACCCATAATTACCATCAAGACTCTTCTCACAGTCTCATATCCTGGGGTATCCAGCATATTGTCCACATTTACATTACATTTCCCTGTTTTCTCAGAAATGTCTTCTACCTATGGCCTTTTTGTTGGCAGGTTGACTTTCTTTTCTCTTTCTTTCTTTCTTTCTTTCTTTCTTTTTTTTAAAACCAAAGTAGTTGTCTACATCATGTCGCATTTTAGTTTTTTCTAATTGTTTCTTTGTAGTATTGTTTAGTTCAATTCCTTGTCCCTTTTGTATCTCATATTCTAGAATGTATGCCTAAAGGCTTGGTTAGACTGGTTTCTTTGTTAGACTTTGCATCATTGTGACCAAATACCTGACATACACAACCTAAAGGGGAAAAGATTTATTTAGCTCACAGTTTCAGAAGTTTCAGTCCATCAAGGAAGAGAGGGTGTGGCAGAGTAAAGCAGCTCACATCCCAGTGGCCAGAAAACAGAGAGGAGGAGAGGGATGGAGAGAAGGAGTGAGGGGGAGAGAAAGAAGGGGGAAGCAGAGAGGGAAAGTGAGAATGTGAATGCCTGTGCTCGCTGGCTTTTCCCTTTTTCCCCTTTTATTCCATCCATGTCCACACCCTGTGGAACGGTGCTCCCCACGTTCAGGGTGGGTCCTTCCCCCTTAGTTAATCATCTGTGGAAATGGCCTCACACATACCTTTACTAATCTAGGTGCTTCTCAATCCACTCAAATTGATGAAGTTAACCATGAAAACTAGAGAGAGTCCTTCACAGGTATGGTTTGCAGATCATGTCACATCACATCAGGAGGGCTGTCCACTTGATAATGTCAGGCTGTCCCACTCAGGGACCACACTTGGTTAAGGTGATGATCACCATATATCTTTCTCTTGTTAAGGTATGTTTATCTCCATAAAATTCACAAGTAATCTGTGAGGTGATACTTGGATGCTATGTCAAACTCTCTTGACAGTAATCTTTCACCTAAGGATATTAGCATCTGTGGGTGATTTTTGTCCTGACTGGTTAAATCATTGAGGATTACATAATGATGGTTTTCTAATTATCAGTTCTTCTATGTACTTTGTGGCATTTTTCTGCAGAGGAATTTTCTTATTTCTTAGTTGAGGCTGCTAAAACAAAGTATCATTCACTGGGTGGCTTAAGCAACAAATTTATTTCTCACAATCCTGGAGGCTGGAAGTGCAAATCAGGGTGCCCATGTAGTCAGGTTCTAGTGAGCACCCTTCTAGTTGCAGAGATAACTTCTCATTGCATTCTCACATATGGGAAAGAGAGCTAACAAGCTGTGTGGGATCTCTTTTGTAAGGGCACTACACCCATTAATGGGCACTCCTCCTTCATGATCTACTTGTGTTTCAAAGGCCTCACTTCTCCCCTCTGCCCCAAGGTTCTGGGGATCAAATCCAGGACCTTGCACATGCTAGGCAAGCTCTCTACCACTGAGCTCCATCCCCAGCCAACTCCATTTAGTAGTGTTATATTGAGGGTAGGATTTTAACATATGAAGTTTGACAGAAACACAAATATTCAGTCCATAACACTTTAACACTTTATGTACTGGGAAAGAAATACAATTCTTCCTAAAGAAGGAATTTCTTCAATTATTCTCAGAATATGTAGCTATTATGATAGTTACCTCCAATGGCAGTGTTTGTTTTTGATGTTCATATTTTCTCCAATTTAACCATTTGTAGCCCCTTGAAACACAAACTCCTGTTTTTACCTTGTGGTCCAATAAGCCTCTGACCCACATTGTACTTTTAGTGTTTCCTACTTGGAACCAGACATTTTGCTCAAAAGCCCTGGTTTCCTTGATAGGGAATGGTATTTAGAAACCAACATCTGGTTGTTCAGAATACATTCCTGAGATGTCCTTGCTTCCAGGCCCTTTGAATGAACAGAGTTAGAAAATACTTATGTTTCACCAGTTGAGTTCACATCAATAGTCAAGATTCAAATTTAACATTGCAAAGTTTTTCTAACCTTGAATTTATTTTATATTTATTGCTTTACATTAAATAAACAACTGATATTTCTCTATCCTAGTAATATATGTACAGTTTCAGATTTTCAATACTGATATTTCTATAGTAAGACTGCTAAGCAAATTTTAAGACTTTTTTTTTACTGTTTCCTTCTTTTAGATTTTATCACATAGTTGTTTAAAAGCTACTTGTAGTACCTATATTATTAGATTATTCATTTGATACAGTTAAGTTTGAGTTTGTTTTCAATTATAATATATATATTATATATACTTATTTATATTATTATATATAATTATATATAATTATTATATGTAATTATTATTTCTGGCTTCAAACTTGCGACTCCTGCTCTAGCCTCCCAAATTGCTGGGATTATAGGCATGCACCAAGTACCTGGCTTACGTTCCCTCCTTAAAACCTCACCCACTAGGCCTCTGTAATCCCAGGAGAACCCCAGTGTGTTTTCTGGATTCACAAGCTGCTGAGTTTCCTTTCTCTGTGGTAGGGCCATGCATGAGTCAGATTTTGGGATCAGAGGGCACCTGAGGCTGCTGGTCTACCACTCAGTAGTTACCTGACCCCAGGTTACTCAACTTTCTGGATTCAATCTATTGAGATTCTGCACAATTATGAAATATTTACAAGTGTCACATTAGTCATTTTTCTGTCTAGTAAAATGTGTCTTGTTAATTATTTGAATTATAATGCATACTTCTCCATATGAGAGTAGTTATTTCAGATGATAACATCCCTTCCAGGTTGGATGTGCTGAATGATGTGAGTGCCCTTTACCCCTTTTTGGTGGAGTCACCTCCACCACTGGAAACAAGCTTCCTGTGCATTGCCTCCTCTCCCACCATTTCTTTTGTGTTATAAATCATTTCTTAACATGAGTCCTATGTGCGATGGATTCTCAACCACCACTACTCAAAGTGCCTTCCCGAGAAGCTAGTGCCCCTATATCACCTAGCCAGGGTTTTTATTCTCCACCTCTCTATTGGGAGTCCTATTGCTCCAGTCAAACTCTTGCCACTTGTGGTGACTGCCCTTCCCATACCATGTTCATGTTCCTGCCACCATAACTCCATGCCTCACTGAGATCCCCTTTCCATCCCTCAGAGCCTCTTGGCTTCACTACCACTAGTGAGTCATAAATTAAGAGTGTCACATGCTATCCTTTAGCTCAGCTCAATGAAGCAAGGAAATTTCAGTCCCTTGCAAAAACAAAGGGACCATGCTTCATCTAGGTCAGTGCTACTTGGTTGTCATCTACAAGTCACAAGTGTCACTACCACTTGGGAGCTTCCCTCAGATCCTACTTTAGCTCTTCTGCATCAGAATCTCTGAAGTGGAGTCCAGAAATCATGTTTTAAGAAGTTCTTCAGGCTCAGGGTTAGCTAAATTGGTAGAGTGCTGCTCTGAGCTCTCTGAGGCCTTGGGTTCAATCCCCAGCACTGCAAAAATGGGAGAAGGACATGGCAGCCCACTCCCAAAATATAATTCCAAAAAAAGAACAGCCATTGAAAACCCTATGAGTGTCACAATGAGTCTGGATAGACTCTGTGGCACCTAACAACAACAACAACCATGTAATTTGTAAGCACACAGAAGTTTAGAATCATTCTAAATGCCAGAGATTGAAGTTCTCAGTGCAATTTCCAATAGAAAGTACATTTGTAAACATTTGTTGTTGTTCTTGTTAGATGCCTTCAAGTCAGATCCGACTCATACTGACCCTGTGTACAACAGAATGGAACATTCCCCAACACTGCCATGCACATGATCTTTTTAATGTTTAAGCCCATTGTTGCGGTCACTGTGTCAGTCCATCTAGTTTAGGGTCTTCCTTGTTTTAATTGACTTGCCACTGTCCCAAAACATTGTGTTCTTCTCCAGGGACTGGTCCCTCCTGACAACATGTCTTAGTGTACTTTTTTAGGTTATAGGTTAGTAAATTTCCCAGGTAAGCTTATGAGTGGGTCACCACTATTTGATATTCATTTTGCTCAAACCATACCAAGTAAATCAGTTATCTTATTCACAAATTTTTACTGTAGTCCTTTAAGGACTGCATTAGTAAGTTAGAAAGTATTTTGAAACTGTCAGATATAAGAATTTTGTATTTTATTTAGTGATTAATTTGTACTCTGTATCCATGTAGAAAGGATATTTTGCAACCAGTGTTCAAAAATATACGCAATTTAAAAACAATGAAATGAATATCACCTTATGCGCTTTTTATGAAGAAAAACTCTTTCTCCTAATTTCCTCTCTCATGCTCCTGGCTCTGCTATTAAAATTCATTCTCAGCCATTGAGAGCCTAATTCTTATTACAGCCAGGATTCTAAAACAATGAGGTCTATTTTAATCTCTAGATTGAAATGCAGCAAGGAAGGTAAACAGTTACCTCACTTAGAGTCTGTGAAATTTCCAACCATTTCAGAGACTTACGTAAGTTCTTCCGTATCCCAGGGTCATGGTTGGGGGTGGTGATTTGTTTACCTCAGTTGCTAAATTTCTAATGACTCAACATCTCACTTTTCTTGGTGGTAAGCTTCCATAAGAGTTTTCTATATGAGTTTAACATTTATTCATAGAATACAACATTTTTTTAATCCTCAAAGTAAACCTTGATTAGCTCTTTGTTGTTCTTGGGTGGCATTGAATCAGATCGGACTCAGCCAACATTGTGTTCAACAGAATGAAACACTAGCCAAAACTGTCCCATGCGCTTAATCTTTATATATCTGAGTCCAGTGTTGCAGTCACTGTGTTTCTTTTCATTTTGAGTTGTGCCACATCAGCAAATGGAGATCCCAGGGGCTTGACTCCATTCCATCACTCAGGTCAACTCTACTTTGTGGAGGCAACTCTTCCCCAGTTGTCTTTTGAATGCCTTCCAGGCTGGGTGGCTTATTTTCTGACACTATATTTGCTAGTGCTTCTGTGGTATTCATAGGGTTTTCAATGGTAAATTGTTTTGGGAGTGGACTGCTGGATCCTTCTCCCTAGTCTGTGTTAGTCTGAAAGCGCAGCTGAAACCTGTCCACTAGGGTGACCCCACTGGTATCTGAAACACTGGTGGCATAGCTTTCAGCATCACAACCACATGCAAGACCCAACTGCTTGACAAGCTGACAGACATATGAGGGTTGATTAGCTCAATTAATGGTAAATCAAAGATATTCAGGAAATTAAATATTTCTGAATAATTGCTCTCAGATGTATACCCCACTGATTCTCTCTGATCATAGCTGTCAAAAATTTGCTACTTTTTGCTGTTATTGTCATTGTTTTTCTCTTACATCTTATGACAGGATAGCATCTACGGATTCTTAAGTTTGTTTTAAGAATTTTAATCTCAACTTCATATTTTTCCCCAGAAGTCAGTAACCTTTCATTTGTCAAGTGTCTTCCCACCTGCTGTATATTGTGCACTGTGCTAGTCCCTGAGGATACAAAGTCAAATAAGATTCTATCCCGGTCTTCATGGTGCTTATGACTTGATAATAATAGTACAAATAAAGGTGTATTGAGGGTTCAGTGTAGTCGGACTCTTTAGCTTGCAATTGGCAGCCACCCAAGGAAATTTATTATACAACATTGGGATTTCTCAGATATTCCAAGGACAAATGTGTTTTGGGAATAGCTAGAACTAGGGATGCCATATGGATTCTCTATTTCTAATCTATACTCTTATATAATCTGAGTCATTTCTCTACCCTACATGTCTCTGTATGTCTCTCCCTCCCCCACCTTTGTCTTTCTTTCATTTTCCATGGAAGGGCTCCAGTTGCCTCAACTTGTGTCAGGTGGCCTTCTCTGGATCAGTCATCTTTCACCACAAAACAACCATATGCATGGGGTACAAGAGAGGAGGAGGGAAAGAATGTCTAGAAGAAAGGGAATGTAGGGAGATAAAAACATGTCTCTGCCAGGTCTATTCACTTTATATTCACTCCTGTCTTAATCCACACAACATAATTTTATAGCTAAAGAAACTGAGCTTTAGAAGGGTTAATTAACTTACCCAAATCACAGCAGCAGAGCTAGAGTATCAGTCCACATTTCTGGTGATTTCTCTAAGTGTAAGCATTGCACTGATTAATGGTAACCCTGCAATGTTTAAGAACAATATTTTTTTACAGTGTGTATGAAGCAGCCTTGTATTAGTCAGCTGTCATTTCTGTAGCAGAAAAACCAACCCAGCCAAACTTATGGGAGAGGAGATTTATTAGGAAGGTACAGTTACAGAATTGGCCCATGATGGCAGCTGGGTAGGCATGGCAGTGGTGGCAGCAGGGCCTGTAGTAAACAACTTCATGACATGGCAGATCAGAAACAGAGACCAGTGCCGTGGGTCTGGGGTAAAAACCTCCAAAAGCTTGCCCCCAGAGAGCTGCTTCCACCAAGGGCCCACGTCCCAAAGTTCCACAACCTCCCAGGACAGCGCCATCAGCTGGCCACCAAACAACATGACCTTTGGGGGATAACTTAGGTCTAAACCATAGCAAGCCTTAAACAGAGCATTAAATAATAGTGGTTCAGTCAGTTTTCCATCACTACAATGAAATACGTGAGATAATTAATGTATAAGGAGAAAAAGGTTATCTTGGTTCACAGTTTTGAGATTGTAGCCCATGATCAATTGACACCATTGCTTTGGCCCTCTAGGGAGACAGCACATCATGGCAGGAGCATGTGGTGGAGGAAAACCACTTACCTCAAAAGCCAGGGAATGAAAAGGAAGGAGCCATGGTCCCAAGATCCCCTTTGAGAGCACACCCCCAGTGACTTCCCACTTGCTAACAATTCTACCACTTCCCAATAGGACCACCTTGGGGACCAATCCTTTAACATGTAGGCCTTTGGGGGACATTCAACCTCCAAACTACAGCAGACAGACTACATTTGGCACAAAAGAAGTTAGGTCACCACAGGTACGCAGAAAGTCATGTGAAAAGGAGTTGCAGACTGTGGTGACTTGGTGCTTTCCATAAACCACCAGGGATGGCAGGGATAAGAGTGTGAGAAGAGCAGATGGGGGAAGTTGAGGCTGTGGTGACGGCCTAGATTGTAAAGATCCTTGTGTGGCAAGCTAAGGACTTAAAATTTTATCCTAAAATCTTCAGAGTCCATTTGATGGAATTTGAGCATGGGAGAGGCATGGGAATGTTCATGGTTGAGGAGGGTCAGTATGGCCATGCTAGGCAGGATGTGTGTGTGGAGGGGGATGACAGGCTAGGAAGTTCAAACATCCATGCCTGCAGGATGTGATGAAGCCCTGAACGAGGCATGGGAAGTAGGGGGTGTAAGTCACAGATGTGATATGGAATCTACATGTTGAGAAACTAAATGCAGGTGAGTAAGAATCTAGGAGTGCAGGGATGTTCTCAGGGCCTTCAGAAGGAGGGTCATATTTGAGAAAGGAGGTAGATGTCAGGAAAAAGAGAAAACAAGTATGAGTTTCGGCAGCTTGAATGTGTGGGATAAGGCAGATATTCTGAAGGCATTTGAATCCTAGGAATCCACGATATAGAGATGAACTTGGCAGGGCTTAGTATTTGGATTTTTTGTTTATTTGTTTGTTTGTTTTTACTTTTTGAGACAGGGTTTCATTAAATTACTCAAATTGCCTCTGGTTTCGAACTTACAATCCTCCTGCGTCTGCTTCCCAAGTCACTGGGATTACAGACATGTGCCACCATGCCCAGCTAGTATTTGGATGTCAGATGAAGTCTTGGAAATAGAGACAATCTCCAGGGGAAAGTTTGTTTGGGAGGAAGCAAAGCAAGCCAAATTCAGAGGCCCAAGGAACAATAGCACTGGAGGCTCATTTCTATACCCCCTTTAAAGGTCTCTTAAAGGATAGGAAGTTTGAATTCATCAAACTTCTATTTTATAGAGACTCATCATATACTAAATATGGCTTATTAAGTATCAGAGAATTACCTCAGTAAAAAAACCATCTAAAACTAAATTCCATGTTAATTTATTTTACCTCTGAAAGCAATTTACGTTTTGTATTCACTGGGGTGAGGGCAGTATAAAGACTCAATTGTTAGAAAAGAACCCTTAGAACCTACTCATTCGATACAGGGACCCTCAGAGCCTCTCTGAGAGGTGACAAACCAGCTGTTGGACATTCCCAATAATTCATTGTTGTGCAGGGCATTTAAGTTGACAGTGTCAGGATTACCTTTCTGCTACTTCCAGGTCTGCTCTTGCTCCCTGGAATTTCCCTGCTCCGCAATAGTCTTTTAGTGTTGGAAGCAAGCCATCTGGGGCTCTCCAAGGCCTTCTTGGTAGGCTGTGGCTGATAATAGAGTAAATATCTGGATGTAAGGTAGAGGTAGACCTTGAGTGCAAATTCAGATGTCACTCTGAAGTGCCCTGGGCTGTCTCCCCTCAGCCACTTCTGTACTTGAGATGTTTGAGACTCTGCATATCTTGCTTCCAAGTTTATTTGCCAGTAGAGATGGTTATAATTAAGTTCATTTCTACCCTTTGGAATGTACCCTTTTTTTTTTGAAGCCAAGCATTAAATAAGAATTATGGAAAGCCATGGCTTTGACTGAGCTGATGCACTAGGCCGCAAAAGACCAAATCAAAATGGAGTCACTCGTGCTAAGTGCCACAGAATCAAACTAAAACTTTAGGAAACAGGAAAACCCCCAAACATCTGATTTTTTTTCTAAAAACAAGAGATTTGCAGTAACCAGTTGAACTGGGCACAGTCAGTCTGAGCTGACGTAAAAAGTCTTTAACCTTCACAAGAAAAGTAACTGAAACTAAACTGATTTTGACCAATCTGCTTTTTAATGGTATATATAACCCATTAATGGTATATATAATCCATTATAATGGATTATAAATCATACCATTTCTTGTTCTTGCTTAATCCACCTTACCAAAACAGCCTGTTCTGCCATGACAACAGAGCACCTTTCTAATTTTAGATGGGATGCTACTGGGTTCATATATCACTAATAATAACCAATTCGATTGTTAAAATCAATCTGATGAAATTTTTTCCCAGCCAAAATATATGAAGCTTAATAAACAAATATGAAGGTTTAGAATGCATTCCGTATTCTCTCTCATAGTGTGTTATGGTAAAGATGGGTTCATTTGTTAATTATATTTATTGAGTTCCTCCCTGATGAGTAATTTGAAATGAGGAGGAAACATAACCAAAATAAACATACAACATTATAGAACATATTTGTTGTTGTTGTTAGGTGCCATTGAGTCAGCGTCTGACTCATAGCGACCCTATGCACAACAGGTGAAACACTATTGTCAGTGCTTCTCTGCTATTCATAGGGTTTTCAATGGCTGACTGATTTTTGGGAGTGGGTTGCTGGGTCCTTCTCCCAAGCCTACAGCACCTGTTCTTAGGTGGTCTCCCATCCAAGTACTAACCAGGCCCGACCCTGGTTAGCTTCCAAGATCTGACAGGATCAGATGCCACAGTGGTACAGCTGTGTGCAAATGGAACATATTTATCCGTTACTAATTAAAACATGTTGGCAGTATACCTGGTCCCTTTTATTTAAAAGCCATATTGGGTATCTGACTTAAAATAACTTACCATCAGTGCATTTGTCTTGTTGAAGGCCATAGCAAGTCTCATTGTACTTTCTAGCGTTTTAAGAGTAGAGAGCTCAACTTGCTTATAATAGAACCCAGACTGGCCTTTTTGGGCCTCAAGTCTTAAGGTGGCATGTTTTTTCCCTTATAAAGTGGGGGAACTTGGATTGATAACTGAGCTTTGCCCTGGGTTGGGGACAAAGGTAAAACTTTTTGATCAGATAACAGCAGTTTTCAAAGGACTACTTGGTATGTCGTTCAGACTTTAAACTGGAAACAAAACAAACTCTCTGCAAGTTAACCCAAAGGTGAACATTGTTCAGAGGAGATTATTTTCAGATATAATGCATTAAAAATAGACCAAAATGAAGTAATTAGGGGGATATTAGTTATTGCTCTTTATGTACATTTTGCAGTAGTGTCCTACTTGACCTTGAAAAAGTATGTTGGAATACTTAAATCATGTGACGTGTCACAATCTCTTCTCAAATTACTTGTGTTCCACTTATAAGCTGTTGTACAGTTCATTTCAAGAGCACTATTTATGTGAACACAATACATCATTTAAAAATCTCAGTTGCTATAAGGAAATACCAGGATGGCTTCTCAAGGTCATTTCACCAAGTCATTTAGTATCTGATATTGGTGCAGCTAATAAAATGAGGATAATGACAATACCTTTCTCATATTTAGTGTTACAGACATTAACTGAGTTATTCCATGTAAAACATTTTAAATAATTCTATTTTCCAATAGAGAACTACTTTATGAGAAAGGTACTATTGATTATCCCGAACTTGCTGATGAGATGCTGAGGCACAGTGAGATAAAGGAACTTGCTGAAAGTCACACAGCTACCAACTGACTAATCCAGGATTCAAACCCAGGGAGTCTGGTCCCAGTGTCTGTGCTTTTTCCTGCCATGTCAAACTGCTTCCCAAACTTCCAGCAAAAGCTGTCTGCCTGTTGTGTGTTTAGTTGGACTGATCTCTGCCTCTGATATGAAGGATGACAACACGTGGTTAAAGTACTTCCAAAGCAAGGACTCAGAACTCCAAGCAAGTTAGTGTTTAGCCCTTCTTATAACCAATCAATCGTCTTCTAGATAACCCTGTTCTTCTTGTTTTGTGTTAATAAAGGAAATAACAAAGGAATAAGGAAAATATCAGAACCCCGCATAGTCCACTGCTTTCCTTATACATCAGCTCAATTAATGGCCACAAGAGTTATCTGAGACTGGGATTTCTGAGAAATCTGCCAATTTAAAATGTATGTATTTCATTTGATGTCTGTTGAGATTAGAATATTTCCATCTTGTTTCATATTTTAGTTTATTAGGCTTTTAAATATTTGTGTTTTTAAATTACATGTTTAAAATGGAATTTTCACTTTGTTTTAAAAAATGCATCTCTTTTACATTGCTAATAGTACTTTGTTGTTGTTGGATGCAACCCTCATAGGGTTTTCAATGGCTGACTGTTTTGGGATTGCCTTGGGAGTGGATTGCCCAGCTCTTCTCCCATTTTTGTGGTGCTGGGAATTGAGCTCAAGACCTCAGAGATTGCAGCGCAGTGCTCTAGCAACTGAGCTATATCCCAGCCCAATAGTACTTTAGGTCTGGTGAATAAAGAAAATCTTATTTATAAAACATAATGTTGCATGCCATGGCACACACCTGTAATCCCAGCTCCTTGGGATGCTGAGGCAGGAGAATCACAAATTTGAAGCCAGAGGCAGTTTATGCAATTTAGCTACATTGTGTCTCAAAATAAAAAAATAAAGATAAAAATGGGGCTACAGTTAAAGTTCCGCAGAAGAGCACTTGCTGAGCATGTGAAAGGCCCTGGATTCAACTCCTAGTTCTGCAAATAAATAAATAAACAAACATTGCCTTTAAAAAAAAATTGCCAATAGAAGCTAACAGCTATATTCAAGTAACACTGTAGTAAGCCTGTGAAAACATTTGTAGGTTTTTGTTGTTTATTTTGTTTTTGTGTTCATGTTTTGTTGCTTTATTTAGCACAAAACTTGGAAACTTCATATTCTTTTGGGTAGCCCTTTATTTTGACTTCACTTGGCCCACACAGAGCTTTATGTGAGAATTGCTCCAGCATCTGACAGAGTACAAATTTCCTTATTTAGATACAGAAGTTAGACATCGAAGATATTAATGCTTTTGCCAAGAGGACCCACAGGACAATTTTTCTAAAAATACAAAAAGGCAATTTTCTAATTTTTATTTTTCATGTGCTGACGTTTATTTCTAAACAACCCAAATCAAGAAGAAAATGTTGACATTTATGTGGGGAGATCTATGAAACAGCATGATGCTGTCTTGTGATTTTTCTGGTTTTTTTGTTTGTTTTGATTTGGGTTTTGAAGTACTGGGCAGTTGAACCCAGGGCCTCATGCTTGCTAGGCAAGTACTCTACCACTGAGTTTCTCTCTTAATGCCTGTTAAATTTTTTTATTTTGAGATAGGGTCTCACTAAGTTTCACAGGCTGCTTTGGGCCTTGAACCTGTGATCCTCCTGCTCAGTCTCCCAAGTGGCTGGGTTTGCAGGCATGTACCACAGTGCCTGGCTGTAGTGTTTCTTTTTAATCCCCAGTTATTTAATGATATTGATGAGAGGGATAAGAGCTAAAGATGGCTCCCAAATGCAAACTGTACTAGTCAAATCAAAACACACATGAAGCTCTGCCTAAATCTGCATCTCTGTCCCTTGCTTCACTTGTGTTTTATGTGTAACCATATGAAATTGTTAATATTCAGCTGATTTTGATGTACAAAAATAATTTTGGAAAATTCAACCTAATAGTTAAGTTCAGGTTTCAGCACACATTTTCTGGAAAGGTCCAGATAGTAAGTAACAGGCTTTGACAGCCAGTCACTGTCTCAACTATCTGCCTTTATAATGCTACAGTCAACATAGACAATAGATAAATGCACCAATTGGCTGTTTCAACAAAATGTTATGAACACTGAAATTTTAATTTCATATACTTTGAAACATATCATGAATTATTCTTTTGTTTTTCCAGCTACTTAAAATATAAAAACCATTCTTAGTTTGCAAATCACACTAAAACAAGCAGTGGTCCATATCCAGCCCACGGGCAGTAATAGTGTGCCAACCCTGGTTAGGTAGAACTTGGCTGTCACTATCTTTGTTATAGCTAGTGCCTTGGAATTTTCTGTTCATTGACCTAAAACGAATTTCATTATCTTACCTCCCAGCATGTCCCACCCCTAACAGTCATTTCGCTCTCCTATCTTCTTTTATAATCAGAAGATCCTGTCTGTCCATTCTGCCATCTTAGAGACCTGGGAGTCATCTTCTGTTACCTTCTCTGTAACCCTATCTCTAGCAAGTTTTACAGCACTTCTCAGTTTATTAGACTCCTTTTAAACCTTCTTTTCCCCTCCACCCAAAGCCAATGCTTGGTTAATGACCTTTTTGTCACTTGGACAAAGAGACCCTACCTGATGTCTTTGCTTTTGTTATTACTCTCTGTAATCCATCCTCCATTACACTGCCAGTGTTGTTTTCCTAAAATAACTGTGATCCTATCAGTCCCTTGTTTAAAGGACCTTGGATTCCTCCCATCTGATGTAGGCTGTGTAGGATAAAGTTCCTGTGGAACTTCATGAACCAGTTTTGAGATAGCTCCTTTACTAAGCCAATACAAAGGTCACACCCAGCTCCTCTTTTTAAGCTTCGTGTCCCTCAATTTTCACAGGATATTCATCTGCCTGGGAGACTTTCTTCAACTTTTCTCCAAGTATTGATTTCCTCCTTCATTTGTTGTTGTTGTTAGGTCAATCGAGTCTGACTCATAGTGACCCTGATAGGGTTTTCAATGGCTGGTTGTTTGGGGCTTGCTTCAGGAGTGGACTGCCAAGTCCTTCTCCCATTTTCTCAGTGCTGGGGATCAAACCCAGGGCTTCAGAATGTGCAGAGCAGCACTCTGCCAGCTGAGATAAACACTAGCTCCCCTCCTTCATTTAGTAGGACTGAACTCAGGTTCCACCTCATTTGTGACATCTGACACTCTTGTGACTTTCTCCTGTATAATCTTAGATCAATTGTAGCACACAACTATGGTGTCAATCTGAGAAGGTAACAGTATTTTGTAAGAAGTTGCAAAGGACTGAATGTTTGTATCCCCCTAAAATTCATATGTCAGAACCTAACCCCAATGTGATAATATTAGGAGGTGAGATCTTGGGGAGGTGATTAGGTCATGAAGGTGCAGCCTAAAGAGTAGAATTGTTGTTGTTAGGTGCTGTCAAGACGGTATCCGACTCATAGCGACCCTCATTGGGTTTTCAATAGCTGACTGTTTTGGGATTGCCTTGGTAATGGATTGCCAGGTCCTTCTCCCATTTTTGTGGTGCTGGGAATTGAACTCGGGACCTCAGAGACTGCAGTGCAGTGCTCTACCAACTGAGCTAAATCCCAGCCCAAAGAGTAGAATTAGAGCCCCTATAAAAGGGGCCCAGAGAGCTGCCTTGCCCCTTATCCCTTCCACCGCATGAGAATACAGCAAGAATATAGCCACCTTTAAACCAGGAAGAAGACATCACTACACATGGAATCTGTCCCTACCTTGTACTCAGACTTCCCAGCATCCAGGCTGTGAGAAATAAGTTTCTGTCATTTATGAGCCTCCAGCTTTATAGTATTTTGTTATAGAAGCCTGAACAGACTAAGATAGAAGGTCTCCCTAGTATAGAAAACTGTGGGGTCCTCAAAGGGCAGAGACAGTGACCTAATCTTCTTCACTTATTCCTCATTAGTTATCTTATATACATATATATATATAATTTGTTTTTTGGTGAAACAGTGTCTCCCTATGTAGGTTAGCTTGGCCTTGAACTTGCAGTCCTCCTGCCTCAGCCTCCCAAGTGCTGGAATTACAGGCAATTGCCACCAGGTTTCTCTTCATAATAAACACTTTTAATTATTTCATTCAGCGTACACTTCATATCTTATCATTTTTATAATTTCATAATGGGTCCAGGCTGGTGACTAAATTGGCAAATGTGGACAGAGTAATGTCTGAGGTGAACTAGCAAGGATGTTTCCAATCTCATGGTCCATCTGATTATTGTCACATGAGTGTAACAAATGTATAGTCATATGTATTCATTTTCAGGAGAAATGGGAACATTAACATTTTAATGTAAATATCTCAAGTTTTAAATATTGAAAACTCATTTACCTTAAAAAAAAAAAAAAACACTTTGTGGGCAAACATTTTTAAATACCATCTTATCTGTCAGCTGAATGTCACCCTTGAGACTCCAGTTTGCAACCCTTCCAGTTTGGTCATTTCCCTTCATTAGCCACAGACAGGGCTCTGGAGCCAGGAGGTATGAGGTTGTCCCTTGAGAAAAGGATCTATCCCAGCCTGTGTTTATTCTACCTTCACTATGCTACCTCCACCCCAAGTAATACTTAGTCACTTTGAAAACATGAAAACCCAGCATCACAGGAAATTTGCTTCATACTGTCTTTTCCCTTCCTGGTCACACCTGACTGCTGTTAACTGCATCAGCTGGGGTGAGCTTCTGTTCCACTCCCTACCTGGAAGTAGCTGAAACTGTCCTGGAGAAGCTGTCATTCTTGATAGGTGTCCCATGGACCATCTGGCTGACCTTTTTGATGGTTGTTATCAGGATTAGGTTCCTGGTCAGAGCCGTGGTCTTCAGTATCCCAGGAATGAGAAGATATCTCCCTGGAAGCTAGAAATTACATTGTCCTTATGCTCCAGCCTATCTGGGTGGTCAGTATCCACTTCAGAAAACTACATCAAACATTGCCCAAGAGGGTACCTAGAAAAGAGAGAGAATTTTCATAATTGATGGCTGTATTTGGTCTTTCATAAATGATTCATTTCCCCCTAGTATGTTTCTGTCTGCTTCTCAATTATATATGAATCAGCAATATCTCACTTCACACGACAGCTTTTATAAATACCTCTTCCACAGCCAATGTCATTACTGCCTGCAGAGCTATGTTAACACTTAAATTTTTTAATCTAGGTCTTTGTATTTCCTTTAAAAACACAAATTCTCTATTTTGTCTTTTTCTGTGGATCTGGGACCTGAGCTTCTGAGTCCAGTAGCCTGAGGGCCCAGAGCTGGTGTCTATGAGCAGATCAGAGCAGGAATTTATAGCCATGTGGCAGTTTTCCCATGTATATACATCATCATGTACGCAGCTTGAGAAGAGGTCTCAGAGGAGTGGCCTTACCCAAGGTCCCTGATGGGGTCAGTGTCATGCCATGATACCAAGAGACTTTGAATGCCTGAGGCAGCCTGTGTTCTTCCGATGGCAGAGGAGGGACCAGATGGCAGAGGAGATGGCCAATGGGAGGGACAAAAAGATTCTTTTGTGACTTCCATGGCTGGATAAAGTCTCCAGGGCTCAATAGTAGCAGCAGCTGGCTTTGTAGTTGATATTTTATTGGTAAATAACATATTGAGGGCTCCTGTGGACAGGCAAGAGCATCTGATTCACACAACTGTTCCATGATGGGAAATGTGTATTACTCCATTTTAGAGGGAGAATGTAACTTGACCAGGAACACACAGCTAGAGCTAGAAACTAAGACCAAATTTGAACTAGATCTTTCTGAATATTGTGCCAGTCCTGCCTTCTGTGCTATCCTGAGTGCCTCATGGTGAAGAGGTGAAGGGGCTGGTGTTTAATGACTTCACACCTGGGAGCCATTTAGCATAGTCCATGGTACATGGAAATCCTTCCAAAAAATTTCAACTGTGATTATCTTTATTTACTAAGTATCTTTGGTAAATCCTTTTGATAATGGCTCTGAAGCCAGTGGCCTTTGTGACAATTATGAGTTCTCTGGGCTAATGGTCTTTGTGGCAAGGGCTTGCTTCTTGAGATACCTGAGGATTCTTATTTCGTCTGTACTTAGCATAGGAGCCCAGTCTAGCTAAGGTATCAGATGAATGTACTAGGAGTCAAGCTGAGCAGGTGAAAAAGCAGGTAACTTAATGATTAAACAGTTGCAATTAAAAGCAGGAATTTTCTGCTGAAATTCAGGTGGAGTTGATAACAACAACAACAAAAATGTGACTAGCTTATTTCCCAAACAGAAAGAAGGAAAACAGGTTTCCCAAGAGTGTGAGTGCAACACAGAATGGTCGCATGCTGCTGTTTTCATGTTCTCACAGTCACGTTCCCACCTGGTATTTCGGCCGTGACTTTGAGCTACATCTGACTCGTGCATCGAATTTTCAGCTTCCAAGTCCGTGAAATTCTGTGTTTACCTGTTTTTATAAGAAGAAAAATATCTAGCTGTGGTTCGGTTGTAGGTGGGCTCATACATTAAAGCAGTACACAAATGAGTTAACTTTGCCACGCATCTCTCTCTCAAGGGTTGAAAAAGCTGGCTATAGACCTTCTGTACTGAAGAGACAGTACCTATATTTCTCCTTCATCCTCTGACATTGTTTTCCTTCTGGAGCTTTAATCCTGTCTTCAAAATTACTCAATTCTTTAATTTAGGTGACTAAAATCCTCCAGTCCACCGTACACATATCTTAGCAACTCATAGAATTTAATTCATGAAGAACAGCTAAGGAAGTGAGATTTGCAGATGTAACTTGACTAAACTCTGCCACTCACTTGCTGTGCTTATCTTCAAGAAGACACTAACAGTGGTAGCTACTTCATAGAGTTGACAAGAAGATGAAGGGAGTTAATTACCACATATGAAATGCTAACATCGGTCTCTGGCACATGGACACTTCTCAATAAATGTAAAATTCTATTCTGCATATCACTAAGTAAGTTGTTGTTGTTGTTGTTAGGTGCCGTCAAGTCGGTATCCTACTCATAGCAACCCTCATAGGGTTCTCAATGGCTGTTTCGGGATTGCCTTGGGAGTGGATTGCCAGGCCCTTCTCCCATTTTTGCAGTGCTGGGAATTGAACTCGGGACCCCAGAGACTGCAACACAGCACTCTACCAATTGAGCTAAATCCCAGCCCTACTAAGTAAGTAGCAGAGCCACTTTCTATCTGATTCATTTTTTCGTTCATTCAGTAGCACCTGATATGTGCCATGCTCTGGAAAGAGACTATGCTTTTAACAACCATGATTATATCTCCTATTTAACTTCAAGGAAAATGTTTTCCTTCTTTGTAAGAGATTGGAAAATAATATCACCAAAACTGTGATGATTCATGGTCCAGCGACATTTTATTTTTAGTCTTCAAAATAAGCATCACGGACAGATATTATTCAGACAAGGAATGTACTGGTTAACCATAAGGGAGTGCTCACTTTGTGCTGGAGCAAAAGATAAGAAGGGAGTGTAGCTACTGATACAAAGGCTTGCCTCTAAGGTAACTGTTGAATCTACTGACACCATGTTTCTCCTCCTCTTGAGAAACCAACTTTTCCTCAATTTACTTTTAGAGGGATTAAAGGTTTCCTTACACTTAGTAAGCAAACATTTGCCTTTGGCGAGCAAAATAAAATGTGTAACTTGATAGGATTGAACTTTTTAGAACCAGAGTAGATTGAGAAGAATCATGTCTTTCTACTAAAGCGATGTGGAGTATGGAATTTGAAATACTATAAAATATAAAATATGGGAGAAGGGGCTAGGAATGTTTTTAATTGCAACTGTTTAATTATCAAGTTATCCACTTTCTTACCTGCTCATAAGCTTGACTCCTAGGACATTCACCTGATACATTAGTTAGACTGGGCTCGTATGCTTAATACAGACAAAGTAAGCACTTGCTTAGCATGCATGAGACCCTGGATTCAGTCTCCAGTGCTGGCAGGGACTGGGGAGACCCAAGGGGTGTGTGTGTGTTTTAAAGGAATTGACTTTGTCTAAATAATTAATATTTAGTTTAGTATTTTCTCATCTGGATACTAATCAAGTGTCTGACTAAATAGGTTTACAGGGTTGGGACTGCTGTCTTCCCCCCTAGGTGGATATTTCTGACTTTTCAGTATTTCATTAGTCTTATTCATGAGCTGCATTCAACATGAAACAGCAAAATAAGGTCACCAGTAATTGTTCTTTCACAGCTCTCTGATGCTGATGAGTCACTGCAGTACAGACCTCCAAACCACGTGCTGCCAGGAATAGATGCACAATAGGAAAATAACATAACCTGAGAAATGAGGCAGACAGCTCGGAACTCCAAAGTGTGGTCACAGCTCTGCTGTATTTAGCTGTGTGACCTTGTGCTGGTCACGTCCTTCCAGGGCCCCTGGTTTCTCATGCATAAAACAAGGTGTCTAGGACCTCTTGGTAAGATTAGGTCAATGTTGGAGTCTAATATCCACAAAAGGAGACAGGAAACGAGCCCTTTAAGGAGATCATGATTGATGATTTTATTGATGATGTTTATAGTAGCTTTATGGACCATTGGGAACTAGCAGTGGCTGATGAGTCAGGTTGGCAGGTAGCTATTAGAGATCAGTGACACTTTTTCTGTTGTTCAGAAAACAGAACAAGAGCATAACCCACCTGACTACAGCATAAGGTTAGGTGCTAATGGTCATAATGATGCCAAGTCCCAGGAAAAGCTCTGGGGTCTTATACAGAAGGCAGTGTGAGGGGTTGGTTGTCATAAACTGGTTTCCCAGCTGTACCTCCATTTCAGCATTCCATAGGGAGGCCACTCGATTGGGAGACCATGATGGTATAATACCACCTTCCAGTAAACAATCCACCCTGAGCATGTCGCTTAGGAAGCCACAACCAATGACCAAGGAAGGGCAGATGGTGCTTTGTACATCCATCCCCTGCCTGCCTATAAGCTTGACTCACAGACATTCCATCTCCAAGGAGAGATGTTTGAAGGACACACCCAACAAATACATGTTCTGTATTGTGAGCTTCAGCTACAGGCACCCTAGTGACTTGGCCTGGGTTAAGCATCAGCCTCTCCAGGATTAACCAGGAGCCTCCCCAGGACAAGCAGATCTGAGCCACCTGTTTTACCCACTTCCCTGGGCTCTTTCCTAGACTTTTATAGTAGCCAGAAACACCAGGAGAGAGTTCCTTTTCTTCTTGGCCCTAGCCCAGGCCCAGAGTGGCCATTCTATGATTCCCCACAGGCCAGCTTGACCTGCCACAGACCAACTGATGTCCCATGGTGTAATGGGACAGGGTTAAATTGAAGGTCAAGATAGGCCTTATTTGAACCCCAGCGATGCTATTTCCTTGCTGTGGCACTTAGAGTAAATTTCTTAGCTCTAATAGTAAATGTGGTATTATTAATAGTCACCGTGCAGGTTGCTTCATTATGTCCTCAAGGGTTACATTTCTTTCTCAAGCCATATGGAAATGTCTCTTCCTTAGAGAACACCACGTCTGTGAGCTTATCATGTTATGGGGGCTTGTGTGTTGCTGTGATGCTGAAAGCTATGTCATCAGGATTTCAGATGCCAGCAGGTACACATGTCTCAACCAAAGCCCACTGCTGAATCAATTAGCTATTGAAAACTCTATGAATACCAGGGAAGCACTGACAAATACAGTACCAGAAATTGAGTCCCGCAGACTGGAAGACATTTAAGAAACAACTGGGGAAGAGTTGTCTCCTCAAAGTAGAGTCAACCTTAATGATGGAAATGGAGTAAATCCCCTGGGACCTTCTTTTGCTGATATGGCATGACTCAAAATGAGAAAAGCACAGTGGCTACAACACTGGGATCAAACATAAAATGATCCTGTGCATGGCACAGTGTTGGGTAGCATTTCGTTCTGTTGTACATAGGGTCACTATGAGTTTGGATTCAACTCCATGGCACCCAACAACAACAGCTCCCTTACAGGCCAGAGGGTGATTTAAGGCAAGAAAATAGACATGAAAGTCTCCCTCTCCCATCACCTACCCCCCACCCCAACAGTGTGTGATAAACACCAAAGGCCCATTTGACCTTGAAGAGATCAGCCGGAATTCTTACCTCCTTATACAGGCTACCAGAGCAATGATTTTCAGACATAGAAGGCAACAATCTACTTTAAAATTTTAAAAACTTACAAAAACTGCAATACATAAAATGAATGAGAGTAGATTTTTGTTTATAAAAATATGCTTAAGTTAAAATTTGCAATAAAAAAAAACCAATAGGAGCAACAAAGCAGGTTTGCTTAATACAAAAATTTGAAATAGAGGAGATAATACAGGACTGGTATGGTGCTCTTCTTAGACTATGCATATTTTTTTGTTCAATTCTTTAAGCTTGAGAAAAACAGAACATGTTCTTCCTTTTTGGTTTTCTATCTCCATTTCTATCTTTGCACATGTCATTATAATATTTGATTTTGTTTTCTCAAGCTACCCTTTGAAATCTTCAGTTTAGTTCTTTAATTTCATCATGTCTTCCTTTTACTTTAGCTGCTCAATGTTTAAGGACAAGTTTCAGAGTCTCTTTTGACATGTAATTTGGTCTTTTTTCCCTATCTTTTTAATAACTTTTTGCTTTCCTCATGAATGTCGTCTTTGATGTCATGCCACAACTCATCTGGTCTTCAATCATTAGTGTCTAACACATCAAATCTGTCAAGAAATCAAAAGACACATTGCATTGGAAAAGCTATTGCAAAAGACCTCTTTAAAGTGTTGAAAAGTAAAGATGTCACATTGAAGATGAAGGTACGCCTAACTCATGCCATGATATTTTCAGTCACGTCATATGCTCAGGAAAGCTTGACAGTGAATAAGGGAGAAAGAAGAAAAATTGATGCTTTTGAATTATGGTACTGGAGATAAATATTGAATATTCCATGGACTGCTGAAAGAACCAAGAGATCCATCCTAGAAGAAGTACAACCAGAATACTCCTTGGAAACAAGGATGGCTAGACTGCATCTGATGATTTTGGACATGACGTCAGGAGGGACCAATCCCTGGAGAAGGACATCGTGTTTGGGAGAGTGGCAGGTCAACAAAAACAAGGAAAATCCTCAACTAGATAGATTGACACAGTGGCTGCCACAGTGGGCTTAAACAGAAAAAAGATCGTGTGCCTGACAGAGAATCGGGGAGTATTTTGTTCTGTTGTACACAGGGTCATTATGAGTTGGACCCAACTCGATGGCACCTAACAACAGCAACAACAACAATATGTATATAAGTACTTACAAATGGAAATTTTTAAAAACAATTCCAATTCCATTCAAATGATACTAGTCCATTGGAGAGAAAAGAAAGAAGGTTTATTATGACAAATCTGTCCAAAATCTGTAGACCCACGTGTTTATTTGCATGTACAGATGGGAACGAACTTTTAAATTATTGCATTTTCAAAAAAGTACTTAAACATTTCGAAGAAAGTACAGAAAATGTGACAACATCTGAATCCCAGAGTTTGGCAGAAGATTACCTGCAACATTCCCTGAGCTTGTGCAGCACTCAAATCTCAATTTGCTTTCCCTTACCTATTTGCTTGTGACCCGGATGTATGTGTTAGATTATGGAGATCTATACAATTTTTAATACTAAAAGCTATTTGATGGAAACATGGGGAAATATGAGTATTTCACTGCCTAGTTGACAGTATTGGATCAATGTGGATTTCTTGGTTTTGGTATTTTACCATAGTAATATAAGATGTTACCATTGGGAGAAGTTGGTACATGGGCCTCTATTATTTCTGTAGCTTACTCTGATTCTAAAGAATTTTTTAAAAGTCATTTGAAAATGATAATCTGTTACTTAACTGTGAGGAGAATGTGTAACCGTAGTGATAGAACAATGTACCTATCACACTTAAAGAATGAATTTCTGCTAAATGTGGTGGTGCATGCCTGTAATCCCGGTGGCTTGGGAGGCAGAGGCAGGAGGATCTCAAGTTCGAGACCAGAGGCAGTCTGTGTAACTTAGTGAGACCCTGTCTCAAAAAGTAAAAAAATGGCCTGAGGGTGCAGCTCAGTGGTCCAGCACTTGCAGAACATGCAAGCACGAGGCCCTGGGTTCAATCCCAGTACCAAAAAAAAAAAAAAAGAATTTTCATTTCGCTTACCTTAGGCACCCCCCCTCCAAAAAAAGTCCCTTTCATTCCTTACCACTGAGTTCTATATACTCCACGCTTGCTCTGTCATCTACCGTAGCCAAGTTGAAGCTTTGGAAAGGACACACAGCCAGTGCCAAATCAGGGAGCACTTTCTTTCACAAAATCTATTTTAGTTGCTACTTAATTACTTAATGAGATAATGAGTCAGTTGAGTCTGCAGTCACCTGGTTGCACATAAAGGTATATGAATGATGGAGTGTGCTTTTTTGAAGTATTCCTATGCTTGCAACATTTAATAATTAGACCAAAGCAATGCCAACATGCTGTGATATCATTATTATATCTTTGCTGTGCAAATCAGAGTGCCCTATAGCCCAGTGTGATGAGTCTTATTCTACAGGAAAAAAAGATAGAGGGTTAAAAATACCCTTAAAAGAATACACCTCTGATCCATTCACTTCCCTGTGTGTAAAGTAAGAGTGGGTGTGCATAGTGAAGTGTGGTTCTTTCTTCCCTTGGCCTTTACAATGTGCTATAAATTACTGCCATGTTCTTTGATAAGATTGATGGTGGCTTTGCTCTTTATGACTTGGAGAAATGAAACAGAATTCCCTGAGCCAGCCTGTCTGTCTTTATTATAATTGCCAAAAAGTTCAGTCTCCAAGTCAACCTGAAAGAGTGATTGCCTCATGTGTTTTGACTAAAATAAATCATGGAGTCAGTACATCTAACAAACAGTGGAGGTTAACTGAGCTCAGAATAACTTCTTCACTGTATTTCAGTGGGTGCTAATATAATTCCATTTTCAAAAATATCTGTTTATTCAGGACTTTAAATTCTGCAGCCATAAGGCCCTTTGTGTTAAGTAGTACTTTAGCTTTACACCAGCTGTGGAGACTGCCTTGCCTGACGCTTGAGATGGAGACGGAGCTCTCAGATTTCTGGAAATCGCTCTGTCTGATCAAATTTTCTGGCTTCTTCTCCAGGGTTATCAATGCTGGAAAGAGCACACACAACGAAGACCAAGCCAGCTGTGAGGTGCTCACTGTGAAGAAGAAAGCCGGGGCCATTACCTCAACCCCAAACAGGAACTCCAAGAGACGGTCCTCCCTTCCCAATGGGGAAGGCCTACAGCTGAAGGAGAACTCGGTAAGATCCCCCTTTCCCTGGTTTTCAGGAGGAAGTGACAGCAAATACTCTAGCCCCACTGTCAGGTATTAGGGCCCTGGCCAGGCGGGCATAGGTGTGAGAAAGGCAGTGTCCCAGCATCAGTCGGGTGGGAGGTCTACACAGGGTCCCATGCATCCTAAGCTGAAGGTGACACCTGTTAGTAGCAGGGTTTCAAACCCCGGAGAGATTGGGTTCAGATTTGGGTACAGGTTCTATATGTTAAGTTTTAGAGGGCTTGGGTTAGGTTCAGGTTTGGGTTTCAGCCCTATGTGTACAAAGCCCAGCTTCAAACCAAACCCTAACCCCGAACCCTGAACCTGCTCTGGTTCAGGCATTTTTAAAAATTTTTCTGAACCCAAACATGAACACTGACCCAGTGAATAATTGGGTTTGGGTTCAGCTGTCTGTGATGGGATATTTTGGTTTTTTTTTTTGTTGTTGTTGTTGTTGTTGTTGTTGTTTCATTAGCTACTTAAAAATTTAAAAAATTGAAAAATTCATTCATCTCCTTATGTATAGGATTAAAATTTTAAACCCAAACCGAACCCAAACCCTCTAAATTTTGACATACTGCACACACACCCAAACTTGAACCCAGTTTTTCACAGGTTTGAAGCCCTGGTTGACAGTTTTAAAAAAGTAAGTAAAACACCATCACTATATACAGATTGTGCTGTAGAAGTTGATATATATATATAATCTCTTGTGGTTTCAAAGAAGCCACTTCTAGGTCTCTGTGAAGGAAGTGATCCAGAGGCCTCTCATGGGGGTGGAGAGAACACTAGCTGTTGGCTTGCTGCCCAGCTGTGACTTTGCCCCTTTGTTCCCCTTGCCTATCTATTATGGTTGGCCAGTGGGATCCTGTGCCAGACATTCTTCCAAATTAATATTTGTTTCAGTTGGCCCAAAGCCTTTGCAGCCCATGGAGTAGACAGGCAGACTGAATGCCCTCCCATGGACAAACCACAAAGCACATCTCCTCTCTCAAGTTTCTGGAGAATAAAGCAGACACATCTTTGGAAAGTTCTGAAGAAGCCCTTGGAAAAGGACAAGGGACCACTGGTGCTCTGTCCATCTGCAGATTATTTAGTCCTGCAGAGAGGTGTTCACTGGGAAAATCAGGGTACATTGAGCGAGATGATCCAAATGAGACTGTTTATTCTAGTAATCTTAGATATTTTTGTATAAAAATTTTTATAGAACTTTAAAGGATCTGGGAATCGCTTCTTAGTCTAGAAAATAATGTCACACTGTATTTATGTTCAGAGAATAATAGGAATACTGATTTACTTATTTTATTAGTAGTAGGTCATCTTAGAGTTAGAAAACACAGTAACCTATGGATTCACTAGTTGTGCTTGCTTTCAAGGCTGCAGGAAGCATTGTGTTAGGCCTGTCCAAAGAGCCAGAATGGAGGACTCTAATGGGCAGGATAGAATTAGAGTGGCTAAGTGCACAGGCTCTGCAGTAAGATGGCTCAAGGCAATTACTGCTTATTAGCTAGTTGATGTTGGGATAGTATTTATTCTTTAAGCCTTAGTTTTCTCTTCTATAAAAAGGAACATTAATAGCAGTAACTACAAAATGGTGGAAGAAGGCTAGTTGGCAGTATGAAATGGAAAAGTCTGTGGAAAATGTTGAGCCAGTCTCTTAGTTTATAAATGTTAGTGATTATTGTCCTGAGGGCAGTCCCCCTTCTGTCATTCACCATGGATAAGGATCACTGGATTTTGTGTGTTTTTTACTTATGAATTGGGGAATTTGCAATTCCTTTCATTTTACTTGACAGAATTATTTGGAGAGTTGAGTTATTATGAGAAAGGGCTCAGAAAACATGAGGCATTAGTGATAATGGAATATGAGGACCAGTAACTTAATGCTGCTCTTTCCTCTGATATTTTTCCCTGCCACTGGGATGTAATGTGATTTCCGAAAAAATATGTCAACATGGATGTTTGTCCCCAGGGCAGCAAGCAGTGGCATTTTTCCTTCTTGCTAAGTTCCCCCTGGAAATGGAGCCAGGGGTGATGTCTTAACTTCCTGTCTGTAAGAACAGTGAAACCAGTGCACGCTTACTTCAGGATGGAGCCGGACCCTCTCTTGTGATGGTTCTGAGTCTATGTGGGGTCCCCACTCCAGGAGGCAGAGTGGGTACACCTTGGCCCTCCATTTCCTGCATCAGCCGCGGCAGGGTCACTACTCTCTGCCCTCCATGTCGGGCTTCTTGTTAGAGTTTAAAGCAAGAGCTCTGCTGCTCTCTGTTTTTAATCATGGTCAAATGTAGATAATAAAAAATTACTTATTTTACCATTTTTAAGTGTATAAGTTCAATGGTATTCAGTAGATTCACAGATTTGTACAGTCAGCACCAATATCCAACTCCAGAATTTTCTTATGTTTTCAAACTGAAAACTTTTCTTTCCCCTAAGCCCTTGGTAACCACCACTTTATTTTCTCTGCCTATGAATTTGACCACTCTGTATACCTCATATAAGTAGAATCCTATAACATTTGTCTTTTCATGTCTGGCTTCTTTCACTTAGGATAAAGTCTTCCATTGGGGCTGAGGTTTAGCTCAGTTGTTAAAGTGCTGTTCTGCAGTCTCTGAGGTCCTGAGTTCGATCCCCAGCACCTCAAAAATGGGAGAGGGATGTGGCAATCCACTCCTGAGGCAATCCCAAAACAATCAGCCATTGAAAACCCTGGGAGGGTCGCTATGAGTTGGACATCACTCAATGGCACCTAACAACAAAAGTCCTCCAGGTACATCCATGTTGTAGCATGAATTAGAACTTCCTTAAATCTGAGTAATAATCCATCCAATGTATGTGACACATTTTGTTTATCCATTCATCTTTAATGGACCCTTGTGTTGCTTTCACCTTTTGGCTCCTATAAATAGCACTGTTATGAAACTTGTTGTTGTTTGGTGCCGTCGAGTCGGTATCCGATTCACAGGGACCCTACGTACAACAAATGAAACACGGTTGACAGTGCTTCTCTGCTATTCGTAGGGTTTTCAATGGGGGAGTGGGTTGCCAGGTCCTTCTCCAAGTCTGTAGTACCTAGTGCTCCCAGGTCCTTGCAATCCTCCCATCCAAGTACTAACCAGGCCTGACCCTGCTTAGTTTCCAAGATCTGATGTAATTGGATACCACAATGGTAAGGTTGCAGGCATTATCAACATAGGCACACATATACTTTCACATCCTCCTGCTTTCAGTTCTTTTAGATATATACCTAGCAGTGGAATTGTTCGATTAGGTGGTAATTCTGTTGATTATTTTTATGACAATTCTGTTTTCCATAATGTCTACACCATTTTACATTCCCACCAACAATGCTCTAGGGTACCAGTTTCTCTATATCCTTACTGATTCTTGTTATTTTCTATTTCTTTTTTAATAATGCTCATGCTAATAGGTATGAGGTGGTGTTTCATAGTTTTGATCTGCATTTCTCTAATGATTGTTATTGTTGTTGTTAAGTGCCGTCGAGTCGGTATCCGACTCATAGCGACCCTCAGAGAGTTTTCAATGGCAGACTGTTTCGGGATTACCTTGGGAGTGGATTGCCAGGCCCTTCTCCCATTTTTGCGGTACTGGGAATTGAACTCGGGACCTCAGAGACTGCAGCGCAGCGCTCTACCAACTGAGCTAAATCCCAGCCCCTCTCTAATGATTAGAACCGCAAAAATGGGAGAAGAATGTGGCAATGTGTTCCCAAAGCAATCCCGAAACAGCCGTTGAAAGCCCTATGAAGAAGCTGGGCACGGTGGTGCACCCCTGTAATCCCAGCGGCTTGGGAGGTAAAGGCAGGAGGATAGAAAGTTCAAGACTGGAGGCAGTCTGTGTAATTTAGCAAGACCCTGTTTCAAAAAGTAAAAAAAACAAAGCAAAACAAATGAGCTGAGGGTACAGGTCAGTGGTACAGCACTTGCAAAGCATGCAAGCATGAGGCCCTGGGTTCAACGCCCAGTACTGCAAAAAAAAAAAAAAAAAAAAAAAAAAAAAAAGAAAGAAGGAAAGAAAAAAAGAAAAAGAAAAGAAAACATAGAAGAAAAGCCTATGTGGATCTCTTTGAATCAGACCCAACTTGATGGCACCTAACTACAACAATGATTAGCAATGTTGTAGTGTATGTGCTCATTGGCCCTTTATGTATTTTCTTTACAGAAATGTTTATTTGAGTCCTTTGCCCATTTTTTAATTGGGTTTTCTGTTTTATTGCTGTTTGGGCTGCTCTTTAAAGGCTTGCAAACCATGATCTAGTGTGGCAGATAAATCACTGGGGACTCATTGTGTACCAAGAATCAGACACTGGGATTCAGTAGGGAAAAAACAGCCAAGAATTCCTACCCACAGAGAGCTTACATCTGTTGAAAGTAACAATTAAAATGCAACATAGTGTACTGCATGACAATTGCTGTGGAGAAAAAATAGAATGGGAAAAGAGGAATCTAAGAAGTGTGAGGTGCCAGGGGTGGTTATAGAAGGCATTACTGAGACAGTGACATTTAATCAAAAGCTTAAAACTGTACTTATTTGGAGGAAGAGCATTTTAACATCCTGCCCAACTGCAAAGACTGTGAGGCAGGAGCAGGCCCTGTGGTCTCCGGAACAAGCAAGGGGGCCTTTGTGGCTGGAACAGGGACATAGGAAAGCTTGGATTACAGCAGATATCCAAAAGGTCATGAGAGTGAGGTGAGGCAATGTGGCAGGACTGTGAAGGTCATTGTCAGGTCTGTGGCCTCTCCTTTGAGCAAGTTCTAGAAGAGGATGCTGGATATACTGGTGAAAAGAGGCCAGTGATTTTCCCATCTAGAGGACATCTACTTAAGAGTAAAACCTAAAACTGAGATATAGACACATTTTAGTAAGCACAGTGAGATTATGGGGTGTAGGTCTATTGCAGAGTCCAGAACCATAGGTAATGATAATGTAGAAGAAAGGATATTGAGACTATGGGGCCTAGGGCAAAAGGCCATCTATGTGCTCTACCCATTCCCCTCCTAATTGATTTCTTCACCCGGCACAGTGAGCACCGAGTCAGCGTGCTGAGCCCTGGAAATAAAGACATGAGCTCAGTACACTTCCAGTCCTGGTATAGCTGGAGGAGACAGAACCATGAACAGTGACTGCAATGGAGTGAGTGTTGATAAAGGTAAAAAGCCCAGTTTGTCTGAACTCAGATTGGCAACTGGTGGTTTTGGGAACAGTGGAGGACGACAGCTCAGAATAGAGAAGTAAAGTGTGAGCAGTGGTCTTGAAAGGTGAATAGGAGGGTTGGGAGTATAACTCTGTGGTAGAGTGCAGGTGTAACGTATGTAGGGCCTTGGATTTGGTCCCCAGAACTAGTAGAAAAAAAGAAAAAGGAAAAGAAAAGAAAGGAGAAGAAAGTAAAGGAAAGGAAAAAATGAAAAGAAAAAAGAAAAGAAAAGAAGGATGAAAAGTGAGTAGGCATTTACCAAGCAAATATGAGAACAGGGAGTTTCTAATGGAAAGAAACTGCCCATACAGACAGCTTGGCAGGAGCAGATGAGGCGTGTTGTCTAGTGTTTTGGAGCACATGTGATCAGTCGGAGGTTGGGAAGACAGGAAGAGCAAGGAAGTGCCCCACAGGATGGCTATCAGATGCCATAATAAGCTGGGATTTTAACCAAATGATTTTAGACAGGGCATGGTGTGTCAAGACAGTAGTGGCTTGGAGAGGGCTGAGTCAAGAAGGCTGGGAATGCAAACCTAGAGGCTCAAATGCCAGTGAGGAGGTTCCCATGCAGAAATTCAAGTGGGAAATGAGGACCAGGATTAGTGTGAGGGACAGGCTCAGAAGAGATGATGTGATCCATAGCTATTGAGGTGACCAGATGGCTGACTGCTTGAAGCAGAGAGAGGTTGAGGACGGTGGGCTTCCGCCACTGTGTACTGCGCTGGTGGAGCAGGTGCAGGAGGAAAGGGAAGGGATGGGCAGAGATGGTGACATGTGTCCGAGTATGCTGATTCGGCCTTTCCAGGTGGAAGGGTTTTAGAGGAAGTTAGAAATAAAGGTTTGGAGATGAGGAGCAAGTCTAGGGAGGTTTAGATTTCAAGATTATAGCTGAAGTTGTGGCTACAATTTAGATCTTTCAGAAAGAAGACAAACATGAGAAAACAAAAATGTGGAATAGAGGTAGGCTCTAAAAGCTACAAAAAGAGATGAGATTTATAAGGAGGAAAGTGACTATGTGATGGGCCACACAAACGTCAATAAAGATCAGGATGTGAAAAAATGGGCATATACTATTATATGCCAAAAATGGAACAGCAGGATAAACAGCATTGTTATCTCACCTGCAAAGACAGTGTTGACCAGCATGAAGAATGGCCAAAGAGGTGGGCGGGTCCCTCCTGAACACATACACTTAATTTCTCCCTATTTCCTTGACTTGTTTGTCCCCAGTAAATTTAGTTAAGTAAAATATGTGTTTCCATAAGACTTTCATGCAACTATCACCTTCATTTTCCTTCATCTTCCTTGGAGATTGAAGAAAACCTAAAACTTCCTACCAAATAACGTGATGTTCACAATGAAGAGAGGAATTATCATACACATGCTTTATTCATTAGAAATATCAGTGATGTACAGAGGAATGCAACAGAAGCCTGACTTCTGTTGAAGTGTGACTTTGTATTTCATGACATTTCTTATATTCAGTGGCAACAGGGTAGGTGGGTAGCAGTGAGATGACTTTCTCTTACTACACATAATTATTATTTGGTGTAAAGATTTTAAGGCAACCTTAAGTCATTCTTCATGCCAATTCATAGAAAACTATTTTATCCCATTAATACTAATAATTTTTCAAAGAAATCACATGACCCTTCTATTTAAAATGAAACCAACCTTTAACAAATTTTTTTTGGTGGATAAAATAATACAGCGTTATGTTCTGCCTCGCCTGACTTTGGTGAGGTATGTAGTGGAGGAGTGTAATTTCCTGTGTTTGTTACAGTCTTGACAGTAGTGCCTTACTTCTAGGAAAGAAACCACAAATTAATTTCAGGTTCTATCCACATATAAAGTAAAATGTCAGGAGTTTGTTTGAAAGAAGTCATAAACCTTAAAAAGGATACAAATTAAAAAGTTTGAACATGTTCAGCACAGTAGTATAACAGCCTAAAGAAACACCAGAGGCTATGGTTAAATTACTCCATACTCCCTTTCAATTACTCTATAATGATCTAGGATTTTTATTTTTTAAATTAAGACGTTAGTGATGTACTTTGCAAGAAATAAGTAAAAACTTCTTTTTTGAGGAATAAGAAAGTTTTTAGATCTCTGAGGAAGTATATGTGTAGTAGAGAAGAATATTCTGAGTAACAAATGAAGGTAGAACTTTTCTTGTGCCTGGACAACTTCTGAGTAGTCTATATGTGAGGATCCATAAGCCCATGGTCAGGCAGATGAGAAATAAATACTCCATGGCAGTATGCAAGCCTCTTAAAATTCCTGTGGCTCTGCTTGCTTATGTGGGGTTGTAGGGTGGGTAGCCAGGAAAGGAGGGAGTCTAAAATGTTAATATTAAAAAAAAAAAAACTTTCATAAGATTATCCCTTAAGAAAGATGCTATAAACTTGTTGACGATAACACCAGCAGCCTCTTGCCTCCCACTTAAGGTCTTTTAATTAACCAGACCAATATTCATGGGAATCAATGAGGATTGCTAGATTTTATTTCCTTCAATCTGAAAGGTATTAAAGTGTTTTTATTTATGATCCTGATTGCCATCCATACATAAACATAGCTTTTTCCAAGAGCTTTTGCTTTTCAGTTCCTCAGTATCTAGTCCTTCTAGGAATGAAATAAAAGGGAAAATACCACCAGATGACTTCTCTGAGGAAGGAGAAAGGGTTCACCCTTATAGGCATCTTATAACCTTAGGTATTAAGATAAGAAGTGCATATGCTTATGTAAGATGCTTGGGTCGGAAATATTCAGAGTATTGTGGCAGTCACCAAGACACGCCCCCCCCCCCCCCAGACACACGACTCCCTATTTAGAATAGATTATTTGGGGCTTGAGACTAGATTTGTGGGACCTATTCATTCCAAATCTATTTCCTTAAGAGCACCCTTAGGTTGTTTAATTTAGTCAAAACACATCAAAGTGTACAGTTTCAGTATCTGTTAGTTCAGTGTCTAATTACAATAACAGGAGATGGCTGTGTCAGCATCAGGGCCAAGTTCATCAGCAGGGGAGAGGAAAGCTGATTATCTTTCTCAGCAGAGGATAGGGCAGCACTGTGGGAATTCAAGGCAAATAGCAAACTAGGGTAAGAGAGGGAAAGGGGAAAGGGGAATGGGGATTTTTCAACTCTGACCTGAAGATCTGTCATCCTTTCCATCTGTTTTCTGTAAGAAGGACTCTTTCATCCCCAGAATGTTAAGTGAAGATGGTTTCTGGTTCCACCACAACAGGCCTCCTGGGATCTTGGTGCTCATCTGGCAGCCTGCTCCCCACAATGATGTCAGCTATAAAAAGTAATAGGAGCGGCCTTTTATTTGCCTGTGTTTACTCTAAAATTTTGCTCTTTGTTCTGGGCATGTCAAGAAAATATAAACTTTCTATTTATCTGCTTAGATTTTTTGATGCAAGAGGGCAATGATTTCCTGCAACACTCTTATCTCTTAGTTCCAGGGACAAAGAACTCTTGCCAGTGATTAAGAAGGATGACTTTGCCACCAGGAATTGACAAAGTTGATGTCAGCCAGAGTAGCTTTAAAGTTCCCACCTCAGTGAATATTGGTTTACCCAGAAGACTAGGTTTGATGGAGATGTATGTAGTATCTGAGAACACAACTAAAACTCGATTCCACAGTAGAATTACCCATTATGGCAAATCTTAAATCTAAGGGAAAATAAATAGCACTGAGATGGAAACTTCTTGTTTCACTTTTAACCTAACAGCCCACAGCTTTAGGTGGGAAGAACACTGGCCAGAGCAATAGCTCCTGATGTTTTCTTTTGTTATTTCTTTTGTTCTTTTTTTTTCTGTCTTTTTAAACACAATACACAGCATTCATTGTGTCAGACCCTGATTTTAGCATTTTGCCAATATTAGTTTATTTAACCTCATAATACATACTTAAGACCTGGGTGTGGTGGTGCACACTTACAATCCCCAGACTTCAGAGGTGGAAGCATGAATTCCAGGCCAGCTTGGGTTACAAGGTGAGTTCCAGACCAATGTTGGCTACACAACAATATTCTGTCTCCAAGGGGGAAAAAAAAGTAAATAAATAAATATGTATTATTATTATTATTATTATTATTATTATTATTATTATTTTACTGATGAGGAGGCTGAGGCACAGAACTGAAAAGTGTGGCACCCAGGCAGTTTGGCCTGAGAATCTTGATTATAAAATGCTGCCTCTTTACACCTTAGTAGTTGAGAAATGTAGCAACTTTTCATGTTGATATACATAGTTTCTTTTTCTTATTTTTTCCCCCCACCCCGAGTACTGGGGGTTGAACCCAGGGCCTCACACTTGCATGCTTTGCAAATGCTGTACCACTGAGCTGCACCACCAGCCCATTTTTTTTTCTTTTTGAGACAAAGTCTCACTAAATTACACAAACTGCTTCTGGTCTCCAATTTGTGATCCTCCCACCTCCGCCTCCCAAATCACTGGGATTATAGGCGTGCACCATGGCGTCCAGCTGATATATATAATTTCAATAGAATTTGATGTTAAATATTCTTTCCAGTATGATTCCTCTCTTTAGGAATTAGGTAGCTATGTCTCCTGTGAACTCAGAAAATGGGTAGATGTTCTTACTGGCTGTAGTAAAGAACAGAATTGAAATGACATTATTCATCATGACTCTGTAGTCCATATTTCTTGCTAAGTTATTGAAAACCAACATTTTCACAAGCCTTGGCAAGGAGAAAAAGGTTTCCAACTAAATAAATAACAATGAGTATCTGAGTTTGAAATCCTGGCTCTGCCACTTGCTAAATGTGTCACTTTATGCAAGGTACTTCCACATACCTCAGTTTCCCCATCTGTAAATCAGAGATAATAGTTGCTAGCTCACAGGGTTAAAAATATTAAATGAAGCCAGGTGCAGTAGCACATGCCTGTAATCCCAGCATGTTGGGAGGTGGAGGCAGGAGGATCACAAGTTCGAGACCAGAGGCAATCTGCGTAACGTAGCAAGACCCTGTCTCAAAAAGTAAAAAAAAAAAAAAAGGACTGGGAATGCAGCTCAGTGGTCCAGCACTTGCAAAGCATGCAAGCGCGTGGCCCTGGGTTCAACCCCCAGTACTGCAAAAATTAATTAATTAATTAATTAAAAAAGGGAAAAAAACGCTTGGAATAGCGCCTAACATGTGAAAAGTACTCAACAAAAATTAGTTGTTATTCTAATAGTGGCACTTGCATCTGAAATTCAATATTATTTTACAGTACTGAGGTTTTTTTCCTGTAATCAATTTAGGGAAAAGTTATTGATATATAAAACAATGGCTTAAGAAAATTTCTGAAATAATTTTGAGTCTAGAATAAACCATAATACAACTTTGCAACAAAACTGTTGCAAACTTTATACTTCCTATCTTTTTAAATTAATATGTATTCAAAAGTGTTTTAAGATATGAGACTGAGCCAGGCACCATGACACTTGCCTAAAGTTCCAGCTACTCGAGAGGCTGAGGGAAGAGGATTGTTTGAGCTCAGGAGTTCAGGGACAGCAGAGCAAGACCCCAACTCTTTAAATAAACAAACAAATCTACATTGCCATTCAAAAACCTAAAATAAACTTGTTCTACATCTTATTGCCTTCTGAGAAGGAAACAGTATACTTATTGAAGTATAAAATTTGGCAGGATTTTTCCCCCAATGGGATGCAAAATATCTGAATAATTTAGTTAAAAAGAGAAGTATAGTAAAAAGCAAGCTGTACCATATGTGTTGGGCTCCACGTTCCGGCGCCAACTCTATGTGGGGCATGCGCCTCCCAGTCCAGCCTGGAGATTCAGATGGGCGGCACTGCCGCGCACACAGATACTAAACACAACTCACTCGGGACCCTCAGGTGAGGGGCGCAGACTCCTGCGACCCTTGGGACCCCGGCGGAGACGGGAGAAAGGAAAAGCCTCAGGCGCTTTTGCCTTCCAGGGGCAAACACCTGTGTTGGTCATCTCGGTGGTCACAAGGAGACAGCTGTTGCTTCATTGGTGGTCAGACAGAGAGCAGGTTCTTTCCCTGTTGAGGATTGCGACGGGTGAGAGTTATTTCCTCATCGAAGGTCTGGGGGCAGAGCAGCAGGAGAGGCGTTTTCTCATCGGTGGTCCGGGCAGGAATGGGTGAGAAGGCGCAGAAAGGGGTGCCAAAAGGCCTAAAAAGGGTAGAGCTGCTGCAGCGCAGCTCTTTATGTAGCTCGCCCAGGGAATGGTCTGAGCCAATCAGCTTTCAGTCCAATTGTCCAATCAGGAAGGGTTTTGTACAAATGTGCAACCAAGTTACTTTCATTTTCCCTAGATTTCTAACTTACAAACCAGATATTCAAACGCCATTTTCCCAGTTTGGGAGTTTTTGCCAATTTCCTCCCAATTTTTCCCTACAATATGGTCAAAGTTCTAAGTGGACGCCAATAGAACAAAGGCCCTAAACAGATTTTTATGGAGTTACTCAAAATTTCTCTCACCTGACTTTTTCTTCTTCTTGTCAGTGTGTTTCTGTGAAGATCCAATGAGAAACTAGAGATTGAAAGCCCTGTGGATGGAGATGCCTACAATAGATATTCTGGTCTCTGAATGCTGGCTGCGCTACCTTGAAAACTGACCAGAAACTTCACAGCAATCAAATCACAGAGTAGTTTTCAGTTAGGAGTCAGGAGAACATGTCAGCTCTATGTTTCTCCCATGGGGCTAGGATTTAGCTCAGTTGATAGAGTGTAGCTCTGTACTTTCTGAGGCCCTGGGTTCAATCCCCAGCACCACAAAAATAGAGAAGGACATGGCAGCCAACTCCCGAAACAATCCCCCCAAAAATCAGCCATCAGAAACCCTTTGAGGGTTGCTATGAGTTGTACCCAACTCAATGGCACCTAACAACAACAACTGTTTCCCCACAGGGAAAATATCAATCCCTTTTCTGTGATATTGGGAACGGAGAAGAAACTGCATTCTACCCTTGTAATGAAGCTTTTGTAAAATCTAACATGGGATTTCACTCAAAGTGGGATTTTACATTTGTACTGTTCTTGACATAGCCTGTCCTCAGGATATGTAAATACCTGGATAGTTTATGAGTTAGGAATAAGAAGATGAATGTTAAATACATGGAGTACTTGTTTCTCATGGGAAGGCATTCAAGGCACACCATTTTCTCCCTCAAAACAACTAATTCTAGATTAGCAGTCTCCAGACCGTTAAAGACAATTTTTTTGAATATATGCCCAATCTGTTTATTCATTTATTGACATATAACCATTATATTACATATAACCATTATGACCATTATATTACAAATTTTTAAACTAAATTATTCCTCACAGGGTGGATATCAAGTTTTAAAAATTACATGCAGAGAAACTACTGAGAGAAAACATGAGCAAATAAGAACATGTCAGTGCTGACACTGTTTACGCCCAGTAATGACAAACCCCCATGAGTTATAACTACTGTATGTCCATATGTTGTTGTTAGGTACTGTCGAATCAGTGTCCAACTCATAGCAATCCTACTTAGAACAGGCGAAATGGTATTGTTAGTGCTTCTCAGCTATTCATAGGGTTTTTAACTGCTGATTGTGTTTTGGGAGTGGATTGCCAGGTCCCTTTCCCAAGCCTATAACACCTGGTGTTTCTAGGCAGTCTTCCATCTAAGTACTAACTTCCAAGATCTGATGAGATCGGATGGCACAGTGGTACAGCTGCAGGCTTATATCCATATAGTATTCAATTATTTTTAAATATTGCTCATAGTTTAAAGGCAGTATTTTAGAATAACAGCCAACAACTTGTTGTTGTTTTTAGGTGCCATCAAGTCAGGTCTGACTCGTAGCGACCCTATGTACAGCAGAACAAAACACTGCCCAATTCTGTGCCAGGCACATGATCTTATTTTTGTTTAAGCATATTGTTCTAGATACTGTGTCAGTCCATCCAGTGGAGGGTTTTCATTCTTTTCATTGACCTGCCACTCTCCCAAACATGATGTCCTTCTCCAGGGATTGGTCCCTCCTGACTACATGTCCAAAATATATAAGATGTAGTCCAGCCATCCTTGCTTCCAAGGAGTACTCTGGTTGTACTTCTTCTAAGACAGATCTGTTGGTTCTTTGGGCAGTCCATGGTATATTCAATAATCACCTCCAGCATTATATTTCAAAAGCATCAATTCTTCTCCTGTCTCCCTTGTTCAGTGTCCAGCTTTCACAACCATATGATGTGACTGAAAATACCACAGCATGAGTCAGGTGCACCTTCGTCTTTAAGGTGACATCTTTATTTTTCGATACTTTAAAGAGATCTTTTGCCACAGCTTTTCCCAGAGCAATGTGTCTGTTGATTTCCTGACTGCTGCTTCTGTGGGTGTTGATTATAGAACCAAGTAAAGCAAAATCATGGACGACCTCAATCTTTTCTCCATTTATTGGGAAGTTGCATGCTGACCCAGTTGTAAGGATTTTTTGTTTTGTTGATGTTTAGTCGCAATCCATACTGAAAAGGTATGTTCTTTGATCTTCATCAGTAAATGTTTCAAAGCTTCTTCACTTTCAGCAAGCAGAGCCAACAACTATATGGTGTTAATTATATGCCAGGCATTGTTCTGAGTGATTTTTCACAGTAACTTTTTTGTTATTGTGCTAAGAGCAAAGACTTCCTATTATTATTAGCTAATGTCTCATGGTGCAATTCATCATTAATAATAGCGAGTATGATTCTGTATTTCAACTCTTTCCTTGAGTGTTTCGGTTCTTTGGGGCTAGATATGATTATTATTGTCATACATGACTGTATTGTTGTTTGGTGCTCTCAAGTCGAGTCTGACTCACAGTGACCCAGTTATAACAGAACAAAACACTACTGGACACTGTGCCATACACACAATCTTTTTTTATGTTTTAGCCCATTATTCTAGACTGTGTTTCTTCTCATTTTGAATCATGCCACATGAGCAAGTGGAGGTCCCAGCTGCTTTGCTTCATTCCCATCATTAAGGTCGACTCTATTTTGAGGACACAACACTCCCCCAGTTGTCTTATGAATACCATCCAACCTAGGAGGCTCATTTTCCAGCACTATATTTGACATTCATAGGGTTTTTAATGGCTAATTGCTTTGGGAGTAGGCTGCCAATTCCTCCCAAGTCTGTCTTAGTCTGGAAGCTCAGCTGAAACCTGTCCACCATTGGTGGCCCTGCTGGTATCTGAAATACTGGTGGCATAGCTTTCAGCATCACAGCAACATGTAAGCCTGCAAAGCATGATAGGCTGACAGACACATGGGGGTTTGTCATTACTGGGTGTAAACAGTGTCAGCACTGACATGTTCTTATTTGCTCATGTTTTCTCTCAAGTTTCTCTGCAGGTAATTTTTAAAACTTGATATCCACCCAGTGAGGAATAATTTAGTTTAAAAATTTGTAATATAATCCACCATACCACTTAGCTGTGGACGCAAGGACTCTGGGATGGCTCACAGTATGCCAAAGCTAAAGGATGTGGGCCTAGGGACGTTCCACTTACAACCACATGAGGGCGCCAGTGTCAACCTCTCTGAGAAACACTCCTGGTAAAGCTTAAGTTCTCCATTTTTAGGTGAAAAATTTGAAAGGATTCCTAACGTTTCTCTTAGGAGCTGATTGTTTCTAACTCTGCCTCAGGTTTGTGTGCTCCCTGCAGAGAGTATCGTAGGGAAGTGAGGGAGGGATGAGATTTAGGAAGCTTTCCAACTGTCAGTGAAAACACACAGCCCTCATTTCACCTGGTACAAATGAGTCAGACCTTACCCTTGGTTTTCTATAGATTTCCTCCCTTCCATCTCAGTAGGGCTGGTGAGCTGCACAAGAAAAATGTCCAATGTTATACCTAAAACCTTCTCTTCTTTGCCAGTACCTTATAGAAGATTTGGGTGCCTCATGGCCTTCTAGATTGCTTTCACTGCCTTTTTGTGTCTGTGGATTCTCCAGAACAAAAGGGCACATAATGAGGCCCTGTTTTGATAGGACACCTTCAGTTGTATAGGAATTACACCTGAAGCTGAATGGGTGTTCTGCTTCTATCTGAAATTATTGTTTCAGCTCTTGTTCAGTACATAAATTTCTGCTTAGAGCACTCTTATATTTGTTGAAAGGCCCAAGGACGCTTCCCAGTTAGAACTCATTAAGTTTTGGCCTTATAGATGATCTTGAAAATAGGGAAAGAAAATAAGCAATATTATTAAAAAATTATTTCTAGAACTTTTGAGGAAGAAAGTGTAACATTGGGCTTATTTTACAGAAAGCCAAAGTGAGAAACTATGAACTTTTTTTTTAAATATAACTCCCATTTGTCAACTTCTAGAATCTTCCTTCATCAGGCTGTAGATGTATTCCTGAAAAGAGATGGGATAAGTGTGTATGTGTGTTTATTGTAAATTGCATGTAAGACTAATTCTGTTGATAAATGAAATGATTTAGGATGTAACTAGAAAATGTTTGTTTTTTAAATTTTATTTTAAATTTATATTTGATTTAAATGTATCTTAAACTTTTGTGAGTCATAAGTGATTCTCTGCCAATTTTAATTGTTTGGCAAGTCAAAAGGACTTGATTGTATTTTCTTTCTTTCTTTCTTTTTCTTTTTCTTTTCCTTTTCTTTTCTTTTCCTTTTTTTTTTTTTTTTTTTTTTTTTTTTTTTTTTTTTTTTTTTTTTTTTTTTTTTTTTTTTTTTTTTTTTTTTTTTTTTTTTTTTTTTTTTTTTTTTTTTTTTTTTTGTAGTACTGGGGATTGAGCCCAGGGCCTCACGCTTGCATGCTCTGCAAGTGCTAGACTACTGAGTTGCACCCTGATCACATTTTTTTTACTTTTTGAGGCAGGGTCTTGCTAAGTTATGCAGACTGCCTCTGGTCTCAAACTTGCAATCCTCCTGCCTCCGCCTCCCGAGCCACTGGGATTACAGGCATGCACCACTGCACCTGGCTGATTCTATTTTCCTTAAAGTGAAGTAAATATTTAACTCCTGTTTATCTGGAGCAAAAGCCAGCTTAACATTTATTAAAATATAATATTAATTTTAAACTTCATTATGTCAAGGACATGTTGCTTTACATCTGGAGGGTCTGATTTTTCAGGTATAGAACTTTGCTTCTGTGCTGGTGCCCAGTGACTTTCTGATTCTACCAGGAGAGTAATACAGGGCCATTAGTACAACCTTGAGCAATCAGGTGATGGGTGAGCAATCAGAACATGCATGCAATTACTACAAGTTATTTGTTAATAACTTAAAATAATGCAAGCAACACTGAAATGCTAAAGACCACAGAGTAACAGAAGCCAAGGAGGGTGCACAAAGTCACTGTAATGTTGGGAAGTTGGATAATTTGGAGAACTGGGTTCAAGTCTTACCTCAACATACCAGTGGCATTATTTAAACTGCCTGTGCCCTGTTTTCACCTTTGGTAAAAACAGGATGATGCCAATTTTGTCGTGGTGTTAGGGGGATTAACAGGTGCTCAATAGATGTCCCATGAACTGAGACTTCTTATAGGGGAATTAATTTAAGAACAGAAGTAACAGGAATTGCAGTGGGAAGAGCAGAGCACCCCTTTGGCAGAGTACACAGTGAAGCACTCAAGTGTGCCACATAGTCTTCCTCCTGCTCAGTGACCCCTGCCAGGTTGCATAATAGTGAGTGTGGGCAGTTACCAGCCCCTCCAGTGTTTCTGTTTCCACTATTAGATAGTTACAGTGCTGCACATTTATTTACTTTTTAATTATTACACAGTATGATTATCTTTTGTCTTTGGGATCAAGCTTTATGACTGCAACCCATGCATGGATATGTATAATCATCACCACCATCAGGATCCAGAACAGTTCCATCCCAACCAGTAACTCCTTCCTGCTATCCGATACCGCCTCACGCCACCCCCACTCCAGGGACCCAGGGTTGTCTGCACACTTCATACCTGTTACATCCTCCTATGACAACATGCACTGCTTTTCTCTAACACTCAACACACTTGTATTTATCTGGTGCTATTTGAGATTATTAGCATCAAAGGTTGGGAACAGAGATATTCTTATTCCCTCTTCTATCCCCGGTACTTAGAATGGAGGCAGGCATATGGGAGAAGAGATTCTGAGACATGTCTTCAATCAATCAACCTTTAATCTCAACTCATTTCACCTTTTCTTTGTCCTTTCTTTTTAGATAAGGAAATGGAGTTTGAGAGAAGTTAAGAAACTTTGCCCAAGGTCACAGAGTAGTAAATTCCAGAACTAGGTTGGTCTTCATCTGAAGCCTGTGGTCTTTCTCTGTTAAAATGTATCATGAGGAGTAGGATTTGTTTGCTTTATATCATTGAAGTTGCATTTGTACATTACGAAACTTTTTAAATACCCATGGCATGTTGACATATTCACACCAGTGACAAAGTTGCCCTTGGAATATTAGATTGTGTAAAACTTAAAACCTCATTTATTTACCATATAACCAAAATCTTATCCTCAGAGCCAGTACCAAGCTGCAGAGATTCTCTTTCTCCCAAAATCACTGACAGTGCAAGTGGGTGGATGGTGCCTTTGCCTGTGGCCGGTGGTGCACATGATGAGGACAAAGATGATTTTGATGCTCTGCGTCAGCCAAGCAGGTGGGAGGCACAGTTTCCATCCACATGCTTTAGTACTTCAGTCACTGGTTCAGTGGATAAAGCAATAGCAGACTGTACATCCCAGCAGGGCACAAGGGCAGGACGGGCAGAGCTGAAGGGGAATGGGAGCCTGTGGCTTTGAAAATCTGTGTTTTTTAACAATTCATTCCACCAGGAAGAATCCAGGGAGTTTTGGGTTTGATTTGCCTTTTTAAAAAGATATAGGCCTTAGCTTAGAAGAGAAGGGGGAGCAGAGCGGAGGGAAGTCTGCATTCATAGTTTTATGCTCATTGCGTAGGACCATAAGGCTCAGAGATGGCAGTGTTCCCTTGGTGGCCTTGGACCCCTGCGAGGTTCTCAGGCCTTGGATCCAGATGCTTATCCACATGGCACACCCAGCCTCAGAGAGCCGGGAGGACACAGCTCTGAGTAAATAAAGAGAGATCAAGTCAGCCCCAACCCCTGAACAGACTAGGCTTGTTATGTGATGTTGGTTTTGCCCATGTGAAGTGTCTTACATGAATCCTATTTCCCAGGCTGCTGTGCTTTGGAAAAACAAATAAAAAAATTTCTCTCCCTTTCTTTCTTTGTTTATTTAATAAATATTTACTGAGCATCTGTTCTCTACCAGGCACTCAGTGGGAATTCCATAGCAGCAGAGATGCATGTGAGCCTCTGTGAGTAGAGTTAATCCAGACCCTCACAGGCAGTGCCACCCGCAGTGGGATAAGCACCGCTGCAGGGGACGAGGGCCAGAGGTGGTCCAGCAGGCTTGACGTGGGAGGTCATGTTTCCACCAAAAACTGAAGGATAAATCGTTCTCCAAACAGAGAATTAGGGATGAGTATTTCTGACAGATGAAGAACACAATGGTTGTCATTCTAGAGGTAACTGTGAGAAGAGAGGAAACAAGAGGAGTGCAGGACCCCGAAAAGGAGCAAAAGATGTGCTGGAGAGTGAGTAGCTGGTGGTGGATTCAAACCTGGCCAGCCCTGTCAGCATCTAGGAGACCAAGTGGTATTTTAAGAGCTGTAGAGAGTTAGTGGACACTGGGATTTAGCTTAGTTGGTAGAGCGCTGCGCTGCAGTCTCTGAGGTCCCGAGTTCAATTCCCAGCACCACAAAAATGGGAGAAGGACCTGGCAATCCACTCCCAAGGCAATTCTGAAACAATCAGCCATTGGAAACCCTATGAGGGTCGCTATGACTCGGATACTGACTCAACGGCACCTAACAACAACAACAACAGGGAGTTAGTGGGGCTGGGATTTAGCTCAGTTGGTAGAGCGCTGCTCTGCAGTCTCTGCGGTCCTGAGTTCAATTCCCAGCACTGCAATAATGGAAGAAGGATGTGGCCATCCATTCCCAAGGCAATCCTGAAATAATCAGCCATTGAAAACACTATTAAGGACCACTATGAGTTGGACACGACTTGACACCACCTAACAACAAGAACAGAGAGTTAGCGGGGGCTGGGGTTTAGCTCAGTTGGTAGAACACTGCTCCACATTTATTGAGGCCCTGGGTTCAATCCCCAGCACTGCAAAAATTGGAGAAGCACCTGCAGCCCACTCCCAAAACAATCCCAAAACCATCAGCCATTAAAAACCTTATGACTAGCAGGAAAGCATGGACACTGTGCCAGGGATGGCACAGTGTCAGGGAATGTTTTGTTCTGTTGTACATAGGGTTGCTATGAGTAGGATCCGACTCAACAGCATCTAACAACAAAAGGGAGTCAGTGAAGCTTGTGAACAGTGGAGTGATACAAGTATATTTGCACTGAAGTCACAGATTTGAGATGTTTTAAAAAATAATCCTGTTCATATAACTTGTGTGTCTTTAAGCTCATCTCTGTGGTTCACAGTTGGATCACCCCAGTGCTTTATTCCTGGCTTAGACCCCTGGCATTGACAGAGGCTCTTGTTGCCTCTGTTGTGACAGTGAGCAGACACTCATTCCTCAAGGTTCTCAGCCCTGGCAGGATGCATCACACCATTCTCACCTCATAGCACTTGGTAGCATCATTTTGAGGGTAAGGAAGATGAAGGAGCCTCCTATACCTTTCCAAATAAGTGTATCGCACATCCTGTGTGCTGATGCTACTTTTGAAAACAGATTTCTATTCTCTGTAATATTTTGGTCACTTTTTATTCTCTATAGTATCTTCATCACATTTAAAACACCATATTGCCTTTTCCAGCCTCAAAGTCATCTTTAAAATATCTATTGAAGCCATTAGTCTTTCTGCAGGTGCATTGCTACCACCCTAGCCCAGGCCCTTTTCACGACAACAGTGCTCTGGGGCCTCTGACACTGCAATGTCTCCTTCTGGCAACCCAGTTTTTCACAGCATTCATCACATTTCATCAGAAACCCAAGGCAGTGATTTGGTTTTGTTTGTTTCTTCTTCATACTATGGGGTTGACCCCTAGGGCCTTGTGCATGCAAGGCATGTACTCTACCACTGAGCTGCAACCCTCGTCTTTTTTCTTTTTCTTCTTCATCTTTTTTTTTTTTAAGACATAGTCTCACTAAGTTACACAAGCTGCCTCTTTCTGGCCTCAAACTTGCGATCCTCTTGCTTCCACCTGGAATTACAAGCATGTGCCTCTATGCCCAGCCCAATGCCGTGTATTGAGACGCCTCTGTCTGCCTTGCCAGCCTCCAGCACCTCACCCCAGCCTTACCTAGCCCTCAAGACCACTGTCCCTAGGGTGCTTAAGACCAGTGGGAGCTTCCAGGAGGAGATGGTATTTAAGCCATGTACTCAAGGACAGGTGGGTTTCAGTAAAGGAGGTGGGGTGGCCGTTTGTGAGAAGGATGTGGCAGTCCACTCCTGAAGCAATCCTGAAACAGTCAGCCATTGAAAACCCTGTGAGGGTTGCTGAGTCAGACCCAATTCGACAGCTCCTAACAACAATAACAAGCATGTTTTTTAGTTTGATGTGGGTTGGATTTGAGTAAGAACTAAATCAGAGATTCCAAACAGGGCCTCATAGTTAGAAGCCACCCCACAGAACAGGTTGTTAGGACAGGAAGAGAAAAAAGTTTTAGAAAAAACTCACAGGTTGCGGCTCTGGTTGCAGAGTGGAGAAATGGATAATGGTGCCAAGTGTACATCAGGCAGGCTTCCTTCTGGGGAGGCAGAGCACGGGTGAGGGGGTTCAGCACAGCACAGGGTTGACGGCTGAGAACATGGGCTCTGGTTCCTGCTACCCCACTTACCAGCTGGTAATTTAAAGCAGTTTCCTTCTATGTCCCTCATTTTCCTCCTGTGAAAATTGGGGGTAATAACCACATCTCAGAATGATTATTCATAGGACTGGAGTTAGAATTAAACAAGTTAATATTTATAAAGCATTTAGAATGTTGCCTGATAGAAAAGGTTTGTTAAATGATGGAATGGTTCCTCTAGACTCATAACTGGATGTCTCTCTGACTTTAGGATCTTTCTCTCTTGAACAGCTGAGCTGGAATCTAAGCATGTAGCAAGAGTTGGCTTTGTGATTGTATTTCTCCAAATAGCCCATGGCTCACTCACAACACCCTGGCTTCACAGTACACTAAGATTTTGAAATCTCTTGATGAACATAATTTTATCTGTTTCAGGGGCTTTCTGACATTTAAAAAAAAAAAAACATTTGAGTCCTTTCTTTAACCAAAATCCTTTTGCAAAACACTGCTCTTTATAACTAACGGGGCTTCAAATCCACAAAAAATTGGGTCCAGGTTCGGGTGTGGGTTGGGCATGTTAAAATTTAGAGGGTTTGGGTTTGGTCTGGGTTTGGGTTTAAAACTTTAATTTTATGTGTAGATTGATGAATGCATTTTTTTCAGTTTTTTTTTCAATTTTTAAATAGATAATGATAACAGTGGCTGGGATTTAGCTCAGTTGGTAGAGCACCGCTCTGCAGTCTCTGAGGTCCCAAGTTTGATTCCCAGCACTGCAAAAATGGGAGAAGGATGTGGCAATCCACTCCCAAGGCAATCCCGAAAGAGCCTTTGAAAACCCTCAGGGTCAGTATGAGTCGGATATGACTCAAGGTACCTAACAACAACAACAACAACAATGATAACAACAACAAAAATTCAGACATTAAAAGCTGAACCTGAGCCAAATTTTTCACTGGGTTCAGGTTCAAGGTTGGGTTCAGAAAAAAAATTTTTAAATGCTTGAACCGGAACAGGTTCAGTGTTCAGATTCAGGTTCAGTTTGAAGCCCTGCTATCTATACATAGGACTTAAACCCAAACCAAACCCAAATCCTAACCCTTTAAATTTTAATATATTGAACACATACCCAAAACTGAACTCAATTTTTTCATGGGTTTGAAGCCCTGATAGCAATAAAAACTGTGCTGCTGTGGTTGAAATAAGAGTCAACGGGCTGCATGATTTATATACCTCCTCCACTTCCTGTTTCCTAAGGTCCCACTTCAGAACTGGGAACACAGTGTGGATACCCCAGCCTGGTTAGTCCGGGGAGACATAAATGACTTACCCAAGATCACATAGTGAGCAGATTTAGGACTACACTATGTCTCCTGACTGCTTACCAGTCCCCTCTCCATCAAGACCAGAGATTGTCAATGTTGACTACTCATTAGACTCACCTGGGGACCATTAAGAATGGACAGTGCCGGGTGCCCCCTTCAAAATCACTGGCTTAACTGGACTAGGCTTGATGCCAGCACCAGTCACTGGTGGATTATTCCATCTTAAGTAAGAAACAACCTTCCTTGGTGGAAAAAAGGTGTGTCTCATAAGTGTCCACTGCAAGAATTATTAATTGCATTTAAAACACTAGGCTGTACCAGCATTTCTAGCACTGAGTGCAGAGTGGTTCCGGGCACCAGAAGTCTCCAGTCAAGTTTCCTCTTGACTGCTTAGAAATTCCTGACTTTTTTAGCAGCTGTGCATTTTTGCAGAAGGTGTGGAATGCTTCCCCTTGCTGAAAGAAGTGGTCCAATTAGTTGTTAGAAAACCTTCAAAGTTGTTTCTTTAAAAATGTAATAGAATTCCATTGCACTGTGGCTCATTCCATAGGATTTGCTATTTGGTTCAAAATCATGACTCTAGAAACACGATGAAATTCGGTTTAATAGCATCAGGGCCTGGAAACTGATATCACTCCCACTCCATCCCTTGCCTGCCCCTGTGAGATGTTTTTAAAATCATTTACTAGCTTTTAATTTTAATTGGGTGAAGAATGTTGTGGGTGTGCACACAGGTTTTAGTCTAGTGGCCTTGGGACTTTTTTGGGGGCACTAGAGGCAATGAGTGAGAAAACCTTCTGTTTTGCCCCCTTTCCCTGGTTGTGAGGATGGGTCCAGATGGGAAGGCCACTGTGCCCCAGGATAGGGCTATCCAGCCTGATAGAAAGATCTTTTCTTCCCCTCTAGGAGACTCGGGCAGGAGCCCAGGATGTAGCCTGGGTCTCTTCATTGGTTTCCAGGGCCAATGTGGCCACTGACTGGTCAGACTGACTGGTTGACATCCTTCCTTTTTCTGCATAAAGGAAAACCAGCCTTTGGTCAGAGGAGGTATAGGGCTGTGTGGCTGAACAGGCCTGTCTCCTGTGCCTTCCCATGGCAGAGCTGAAGTCTGGTGCTTTTCACCTTTCTGTGCAGCTTAGTGAAGCCCATAGATTCATAAGGATGATGTTTTTCATTTCAAAAAATAAACTAATAAAAATAAAAATGTATAAGAGTACTGAGGAAATTAATTTCATTGAAGTAGTTATCAAAAAACTAAACAAATTTATAATATGACCTTATTAATGTAGGAAATAACAAGAGCTGGTAGTGGGCTTAATAATGACTGTAATTTCAAAGTAATAGCAAAAAACAGTAATTCAAGATAGTTGGCATGACAGTTTATTGATTCTATGGGCAAGTATGGGTACTACTAGTACCATTGTTGCTTCATATTCATAATAGGAGGAAAGACTAAATTTCCGAGTTTTATACAAATAGAGATTCATGGACTTCCTGAATCCTATTCGCAGATGTCCTAAATTAAGAACCCTAGCCTGGAAGTTCAGCTTAGTTCCAGTCTTCTTTCCACTTCTACATACTTAAAATTCTTTTTTGTGCCTGTGCCTATGCCTGACTTATTTTGCATCCCCTTTCCCTCCTATGAATGCCATAAGTCCCAGGATACTATATAAACATGCATGTCCTTGCTTTTCATGTTCCCAAATTTAGTTACAGTAACTAACAACTGTGGTTTATCCAAATGTTGTGAAGCCCATATGACAAGAAGCACAGAGGCAAAACTCTGCATTGCTTGTGTGGCCTCCTAAGCAAGACCACCATAGCCCAGGCTCTTCAACTTCCCATCCCATCATCCTGAGCCTGCAGCTTTCAGGCTTTGTTTCTATGTTTGCAAGGGGTAGTTCAGCCTCTGATTGCTGCTTCTGTGACAATGTTAGTTGTCATCACTGTGATCAAAATACCTGGCAGAAACCAGAAGGATTTTTTTGGCTCATGGTTTCAGAAGGCTCAGTCCATGGCTGCTTGGCCTCGCATGCTTGGGCAGAACATCATGGTGGTTGAAGAGTGGGGCAGAGGTGGTTCTTTATTTATTGGCCAACAGAAAACAGATAGAGGAAGACAGGAAGGGGCCAGAGTGAAATATGGCTCCAAGAATATTCCTCTAGTGAGTACTTCCTCCAGCCAAGCCCCACCTCCTACCTTTTACCACTTCCCAATAATGCCATCATATTATGAATTCATGATGGGATTAATCCACTGACTAGGTCAGAGCCCTTATGATCTGATTGTCTCTGGAAATGCTATCCCAGGCACACTCAGAGGTTTCCTAATTCAGTCAAGTTGACAATCAAAATTAACCATCAAAACACAGGCAGGGAGGAAAAGGGAAGAATGAAGGGCGAAAGACCAGGGCAGTCAAGTTTTATCAGAAAAGCGATAGCTCTCATGGAGGTTCCACGCAGGAGCCTTCCACTTGGTGCTGACTGGCCAGGGCATCACATGACAACACAGCTGCAAGGGAGTCCAGGAGATAATGTACAATGGGCAAACAGTATGTAGTGAGAAGAGGGAGATAGAAACCAGGTAAGGAGCATCAACCAGATTCTCCCATATCACCTAAGCCACCTGGTACCCTCCATTTATGAGCAGCCAGACTGCTGCCTTCCATGTCACCTCTCAGTCCTTCCCAATCCTACTGGCCCAGCCTTCCAGGCCAAGCTCTCGCCCCACAGCCCTAGCCCACACTGACATATTTCTCCAATATAGAACTTCTGAGTTAGCCGTGCCATGGGTGTCCTCTAGTGTTGCCCCTCATCGGGTGGAGAAGTGAAGCCTAGAAAGTAACTTACCCCAGATGTTGTAATGGTAGTGGACAGCTGCTCCACTTGCACATGTGCTCCATACAGATCATTTAGCTGGTCACTTCCCATAAATTGCACTTAACCCACCAACCAACCCTCTGTACAGTAACTATTGCCTGCAGTTTACATACTAGGAAACCATGGCAGAGAGATGTTAGGGGACATTCAGCTCTTGTTAGGGTCTAACTCTTTACTATCTCCCACTCAGCCAGTGGGTGTGGAAAGTGGAGTTCAAATCTAGACCTTCAGATCCTTAGGTCATTGTCATTGCCATGTCATTGCCTCTGAGTTAGAGTTCTTACTGTTTGTATCTCTGTTTTATGGTGCTTTTAGTCATTCCTGTGTGTTTTTTCCTGTCCTGTTTCATCCTGATTGAATGATTTTTAGGGTAGAATTTACCCCCTAACTGGTACTCTCACTTTGACTTTTCTCTCCTAGTCCTCACAGAGTTGACTGAGTGATCTTTTAAAAACATACCTCAGTTTTGTCACTCCCACCTCAATCACTGGCTTTTTCATACTCTTGGGCTAAAGGCCTTCAAGATCCTTCATGAGTCCTGTGAGGACCGAGTGGCCTAGCCACTGCTCCTCCCTCTAGCCTCACCTCTGACATGTTCTTTCCTGTTTCACTCCCACATTGATCCACATAGCCATGGTTTAATCTTCTCTAACTCATCATGTACTTTTGTGCCACAGGGCCTTTGTACCTGCCATTGCTACTGCCTGGCCTTCTCTTCCCCTCTCCTCCTTGTAAGCTTCCATACAGCTCTCAGCCTGGTCCTTACATCTGCACAAAGTCTTTTCCAATGTGCCCCTTTTATCTGCCCTCATGGTACCAAGAGTCTCTCTTATAGCAGTGATCAGATATGTGACGTCTTGATTATTTTGGTGATTATTTGAGCAGTGTCTTTCTTTCTTACTGGATTATTAAGAGCCTGCCATATGTGATATCTCTTTCAGCCAACCTTTTATCCTCACTCTGTGCTATAGTGCTTGTCGCATTGATCTAATGCATATGTAATATTTTTTCTTCTTTTGCAGTACATAGGGGTTGAACCCAGGGCTCCACACATACTTACAAGTGCTCTACCATTGGGCTACGCTCCCAGCCCATTTTTTTATTTTTTATTCTGAATCAAGGTCTCTCTAAATCATTGTCTCTGGCCTTGAACTTGCAGTCCTCCTGCCTCTGCCTCCCGAGTCACTGGGATTACAGGTGTGCACCACCATGTCCAGCTGCATATACAATTTCAGCAGTTTCCAAACGTGCTCATCTTGAAGTAGTCTAGAAATCCACTGACAGGTACTAAATCCACAATAGAGGAGGGAACCCACGCTGCAATAGATTTGAGGAAGAGGGAAAGGAAAGATGCTGGAGACTTCCACTGGAGAGCCGAGGGAGGAGGGAAATAGGAAAGTCAGATGTGAACTGGCTGCACCTTGTGAGGGGTGGAGTACACGGTGTCTAGGGGAAAAACACGGCCTAAGCATTCAGGATGTAGACCTGGACAGGGGACAAGTGCCAGAGAGCTCTACCAGAGGAAAAGTGCAGAGGTGCACTTACTACTTCTGAAAAGGTACTTTCTCTAAAGACACCAAGCCAAACCTTGTCTGGGGTGGAAACAGACAGGAGTAAGGAGTCACATATTAAAGCTGGGCTTGTAGAGGCTGAGACTGCTGTTCAGAGTTTTATCACAAACCCTACACATTAAGTTAGAGTAGGTCTCACCCTCTAAGTACTAATCTAGTGTATGATCATTTGGCCTCCTCCCCTTAGGTGGAGAGGCAGGGACCACATCATCCCTTGGGTGGCCATCACAGCAGCGACTAACCTGGGGACCCATCTCTGAGCATTTCTGCCACGTTTGGACCCCATTATTTTCATACCAAAGGCAGACACCCAAGTGGACCCGCTTTGCCCCATAGCCTCGCAGTGTCGCCACTACCCTGGGGCAGAGGCCACTGCGGTTCACACTGCTCCCTGTCGCCCTCTCCCCGCAGGAATCCGAGGGTGTCTCCTGCCACTACTGGTCTCTATTTGATGGTCACGCGGGGTCCGGGGCCGCCGTGGTGGCATCGCGCCTGCTGCAGCACCACGTCACGGAGCAGCTGCAGGACATCGTGGAGATCCTGAAGAATTCCGCGGTCCTGCCCCCGACGTGCCTCGGAGAGGAGCCGGAGACGGGGGCCAACAGCCGGACGCTGACTCGCGCGGCCTCGCTGCGCGGCGGGGTGGGCGCGCCCGGCTCCCCCAGCACCCCGCCCACGCGCTTCTTCACGGAGAAGAAGATTCCGCACGAGTGCCTGGTCATCGGGGCTCTGGAAAGCGCCTTCAGGGAGATGGTAGGTACTGCCCACGAGGCCAGGGCAACAGGGCCCCGAATCCTCCTATCTTGGACGGTGTCCTGGAGGTGCGAGTTCCCCTGCCTGGTTCTCCCTGCACATCCCCCTTTCATAACCTGCCATCCTCCCTTTTCTGTTCTATTCTCAAAAGAAGTTGGCAGTAAGACACGGTTCCTGGCATGAGTGCCGGCAAAAATTAAGATGACAGAGAGGGCTAGCGCATGAGGTCCTTGGTTCATTATATATGCCTTATCACTTCCATTTCATCAAACCCCTACTGATGCCGGCTGCTACAGTTCTACTTAACAGAAACGTAAGGCTGACTGCCATCTGTTTTACACATGTAGGTGTCATCCAGGTGTTTGGAGAAACTGTTTTGGAAAGGGCTCAAAAGTATGCTTCCTGTACAAATCAGATCTGAGAATAGCTGTTTGAGCATGGTTGGTAATGGGATTCACACTGCTGAAAAGCCAGTGGCTAGAGAACAGAGGGCTGGGGGTTAGCTCAGTGGGTAGAGTGTCTGCTCTGCACTTTCTGAGGACCTGGGTTCGAGCCCCAGCACCACGAAAAATGGGAGAAGGATGTGACAGTCCACTCCCAAACCAATCCCAAAACAATCAGCCTTTGGAAACCCTATGAGGATCACTATGAGTGTACTCCACTCAGTGCACCTAACAGAGGATAACAGACCCAGGCACCAGTATGCAAGAACCCTTCATTTTACCTGGGCACATGGATTTATTTGTACATTTTAATCTTCATGGATCTCTTCAGGGAATTCAACATCCTTCCCTTTTAATCTAGCTCTTGAGAATGTACTCTGGCAGTGTGCACCAGCTCTCAAGAGCCGCCCTTGCTGTCCCTCTGCCTGGCAGGAATGCACATAGAAAGTTCCCTCTGCTTTGTTCTGTGTGACCTCCTCCTGTCTCTGAGCTCACTCTTTACTGAAGCAATTATTTTGGCTCCAAAGATTTTCTTTCCAGAGCAGCTTCCTGCATGCAGATAAAAGAGTAAGAGCTATTTAAGGATGGTTGTAAGGACTTGAGTAAGGCGAGTGGGTGGCAGTGTCCTTAAAACTTGGAGATTAAAAAGTGATGACAAGCTGTTCAGTGAAGCAAGAGCAGCTAGAAGCATCTCCCCAGAACTGAATGTTCACTGCACACATTCCAGGCTCTCATGACATCAGGTCGTGTGCTAACAACAGGGGAAGAGTAAATAATAACAGTGAACATCATTGTCTGACTTGCTTGTGAGGAAAAAATAATTCATATATTCACACCTCAAATTGGCATCTGCTCATTATTCAAATTCATCCCTCCTTTGGTCTCAGCGTTTCTTTCCTGTCACATATTTACCCCTTGTTTAGCAGGTCATTTAAAACGTGCCTCTATTTCAAGACTGTCTAGTAGCCTGTAGCCCTGAAATTCCAATTTAAAAAAATCAGGAGACTGCAAGAAATAACTTAGGGAAAAAAGGAATCAAGGTAGAAAAATTGATGGGGATGTGGTATAAAATCTCTTTGACTCTCCTAGAAGCTCCAATGTCAGTATTTCTAGACATTGGGGATGCTCAAAAGGCTGAACATTTAACTAAGGCAAGAATTTGACAGTGGGCTCTCCCTGTAATAAGAGAAAAAGCCGTGGTAGAAGTGAAAAATGAAGGAAACTGGGATTTTCATTTCCTCAGTACTTGCTGTGGCTGAGGGACATCTTTTCCTTGAATTATTGTATTCTCAGTTTCATCCACTAGAGGCCAATGTCACATTGACTGAGGCCTTCATAAGGGGATCAGGCTACTCTTACCTGTTAATGGTTGAGGCTTGCTGGCAACAGTTGTACTTGAAACGAGAGGCTCATTCAAAAAATACCTAATAAAGAGCCTTAGGCTTATCTTTTCAATTTTTTAGCCTTAGGCCGTTCCTTACCTGAAGTTTTTCTTGGAAACATCTGCCAGTGCAAAAGAAAATTTTTGTTTCACTTTTATGTAATTCATTCAATCAATAAGTATTTGCCGAGAACAAAGTCTATTCCAGGCCTGAATGGGAATAAAGACTTGAACAAATTAGGAAAAGTCAGGTATTCAGCAAGTGAAATCTAAATAGGAAGAGCATTGAGTGGGGGAAATGCAGGGTGACGTGGGAGTCTGATAAAGAGGTGAAGGGAAGTGTTCCCGGAGGAAGTGATGGACAAGGAAGGTAGGACACAAAACATAGGGCCTGGGAGAGTGCTCTGAGTGGAGGAGATGTCTGCGTGGAGAACCACATCAGAGAACCCAGATGGGTCAAAGCAACAAACTGTCATCTGCTGTGGTTAGAAGACAGATTTTAAGGATGGAGTAGATGCAATGCGAGTTGGAGAGGCAGCATGGAACCCACCTGGGTAGAACCTACCTGGTACAGTAAATGACAGAGGTGTTTCAGATTTGGGTTTATTTTTTCAGATGGAACCCAAGCCTAAACATGAAATTCATTTATGTTTTATGTGCACCTTATATACATAGCCTGAAAATACCATAATTTTGTACAATAGTTTTAAGAATTTTGTACGTGAAACAAAGTTTTGTGGTGTGGAACTTTCCATGGTGTCATATCAGTCCTCAAAATATTTCATATTTTGGAACATTTCAGATTTTGCATTTTGAATGAGCAATGCTAAGCCTATATGAACTTTTAGCTTTAAGCCATCTCTCTTATCTGTGTGTGTTTTCTTGAATCCACTTCCCCTCCCCGCTTCCTTCTCACGCGTATCCCCCAAGTTGTTTCTCCACCCCCAACCTCCCCCCAGCTGACATAGATGGGGCAACCTGTGGTTGGTTTTATTAAACAAGAACTGTGCACAAGTCTTGGCTTCTCATGGTGCTGGGTAGGGTGGCCATGCCTCATGCTCTGCTGGGAACAGAGCCATTTGATGCTAGTTGTCCCAAGGTGATTATTAGTATTATCCCCTTTCATTCTCCAAAGTGTCCCTGTTTTATGATAAGTCTTATGTTTAATCACAAAAAGATACTGTGTTTTTCTTTGCTTCATCAGAAATTTCAGAAAATGTCTACTCTAGTTTCATATAAACCATGCTCAACTTGACTCTTAATTTGCTTGGAGTGAGCTTCAGAACCCACAGCATGGATATTACATGACATACTCTCAAAATAATAGCCTGGAAGGCCATTGCCAACTCATGAAATACTTTTTCTTTCATTCTTCTTGCAGAATTTGTTTTTTGAGAGTCCTTGTCTCAAGGCAAAGCATTTGGTTGTTTTGAAGTGCCCAAGTGCAGCCAATTTTCTTATCTCATTGACCTGATCTGGTGGTATGTCTTTGGCCCTCTCAGAAAGGAGCAGCTTTAGAATTTTGGGGCCATTCCTACACTTTTTTCCCCCATTAACAGTTTTCCGTTTTCTAGGTGTTACAGGGTTTGTGCCATTCTGATCCCTTATAATAGGAAAGTTCATTATCAACTGAGAATTTCATATAAGCATTTCAGCTTTGTGGCTCAAGTCTTGCTTTGTCTCACTTATAATCCATACAGTGGAGTTGCCCAAGCCCAGCACCTAAGCTGCAACTTTGCAGCATAGCACCAATAATATCTCGCTAGCTGTCCCTCCTGAGATGTAGAAGGTGATTTACAATATCCTTAAAGGCAAGAGCTTCCCCTTCACTGGGAGTTTTGCTTTAGAGTAGTTCAACAATGTGGATTCAGAGTTCTTTCAACTCTTTGTCTCTGTCTGTCTTTCTCACTCAATGCAATGCTTTTCTCAATTATTGGTATTTATTAAGCTTACATTTTATAATTAGCATTCTTCTAGACACTACTGAGCATAAGTAAAAGGTAAGATCTAGTACCTGGGGCATCTGTTGTTACACATAAAATGAATATAGAAGTATGTCATACCGAGCCGGGTGCAGTGGCACACCCCTGTAATCCCAGCGGCTTGGGAGGCGGAGGCAGGAGGATTGCAAGTTTGAGACCAGAGGCAGTCTGCATAATTTAGTGAGACCCTGTCTCAAAAAGTAAAAAAATGGGCTGAGGGTGCAGTTCAGTGGTTCACACTGGCAAAGCATGCAAGTGCAAGGCCCTGAGTTCAACCTCCAGTATCACCAAAAAAAAAAAAAAAAAAAAAAAAAGTATGTCATACCTTATTTGTGTTGTTCTAAATGACATTAAAGGAGGTAGTATAATGTTGATAGTCCAAAAGGGATCATCTGTTAAAGATATTCAGAAACTCCAAGTCAGAATAAGTAATACCTATTTCTAGAAAACAGTATGTATTACTTACAAAATACAGACTAACAGGAGAGAAGAAAAAACGTGCTTTGAACAAGGAGAGGTGGTAGTTTTACCAAATGCTGTAAGCTTTTTTGAGAAAACTGCTTTTCATCTTTGACCCTCAGCTTGCCTGGCACAGTGTGGGGTTTGTAAGGTAGGTGACCTCTGACCACTGGCCGTAATACTTTCTGTTCATGCTGTCAGAGGCTTACCCCTCCGACCTGTGCTGTGTCTCATCTTAGATCCTCTTTTCTAGTGGGAACAGTATGTAGCCAGTTCTTCCTCTATCTACTGTGGAAAGCAAACCATGGCTTCCTGAAGAAGGAACATCTCAGAAACTTGATGACTTCACCTACAGTTCTCAACAATGCTTTGTAACAGTGCTTGGCTTAGCAGCTAAGCTTTGTCACCTGCTACGTTTAGGTTGTTTCTTGGCCCAAAATGGTAGATGTGAATAAGATAAATTCTTCCAAGTCCTAGTTTCAAATCTCCCTACTTCCTCACCTTCCAAAAAGAAAGAATGAATAAACAGTACTTCAGCCTTGTTCCGTTGTTGTTAGGTACCATTGAGTTGTTGTCCGACTCATAGCCACCTACATACAACAGGGGAAACACGGAAACACTACTGTCAGTGATTCTCTGCTGTTCATAGGGTTTTCAGTGGCAGATCGATTTTTTGGGAATAGGTTGCTGGGTCCATCTCCCAAGCCTGCAGTACCTGGTGTTTCCAGGCAGTCTCCCATCCAAAGACTAACCAGGCCTGACCCTGCTTAGCTTCTGAAATCTGACGGGGATCGGACACCACAGTGTGGTGCAAGCATTTCAGCCTTAGGGGATAGTCAGTTCTGTTGCTGGAGTAGTTGCGGGTGCCCTTTGCCCCACGAGGAGTCAGAACCAAGGCAACAGTGATTTGCTTTTTACCCTATCAATTACAGGATTTGAACTCTGAACATAGCCAAAAGGATGTTGGAATTACGTCCTATTTCCTTTTGAATGTGAGTATAGATTCCCTGGCACAGCAAGGAATTTTGTAGAAGTTTGGTTACTACAAAGGAAGAAAAATGGTAATATTTGAATTTGTAAAACTACCATACCTCTTCCTATTACTGGGGTGTTGTTGTTAGGTGCCATTAAGTCTGGTCTGACTCATAGTGACCCTATGTACAATAGAATGAAATAGTCTGCAATTCTGTGCCAGGCACACGATCTGATTTGTTTAAGCCCAATGTTGCAGACACTGTGTCAGTCCATCTAGTTGAGGGTTTTCCTTTCTTTATTGTTGTTGTTGATCTGCTACCCTCCCAAATGTGATGTCATTCTCCAGGGATTGGGCCCTCCTGTCAACATGTACAAAATATGTAAGATGCAGTCTAGCCATCCTTGCTTCCAAGCAGCACTCTGGTTGCAGTTCTTCTAGGACAGATCTGTTGTTTCTTTTGGCAGTCCATGGTATATTCAATATTCCTCTACATCACCATAATTCAAAACCATTAGTTCTTCTCCTGTCTCCCTTATTCAACATCCAGGTTTCCCAAGCATATGAGGCGACTGAAAATACGATGGCTTGAGTCAGGTGCACCTCCATCTTCAATGTGACATCTTTACTTTTCAACACTTTAAAGAGGTCATTTGCAACAGCTTTTCCTAATGGAATGCATTTTTTTATTTCTTGACTGCTGCTTCTGTGGGTGTTGATTTTAGAACCAAGTAAAGCAAAACCTTGGACAACCTCTATCTTTTCTCCATTTACCATGAAACTGCACACTGACCCAGTTGTAAGGATTTTTTGTTTTCTTGATGTTGAGTTGCAATCCATACTGAAGGCTGTGTTCTTTGATCTTCATCAGTAAATGTTTCAAATCCTCTTCACTTTGAGCAAGCAGAATTGTGTTATCTGGCTAATGCAAGTTGTTAATGAGTTTTCCTCCAATCCTATGCCTATTCTTTTTCATAAAGTCCAGCTTCTCAGATTATTTGCTCGGCATAGAGATTGAGAGGCATGGTGAAAAGATACAGCCCTGATGTACATCTTTCCTGACTTTAAACAAGGCAGTGTTTCCTTGTTCTATTTGCCTCCTGGTCCATATACAGATTGCTCATGAGTACAATTAAGTGCTTTGGTATTCCCATTCTTTGTAATGTTATACATAACTTGTTATGATCCACACAGTCAAATGCCTTTGCATAGTCAATAAAACATACACATATTTCTGGTATTCTCTGATTTCACCAAATATCCATCTGACATCAGCAATGATATCCCTGGTTCCATGCCCTCTTCTGAGTCTGGCTTGATTTTTAGCATTTCCCTGTCTATATGCTGCTATAGTCACTATTGAATGATCTTTAGCAAAATTTTGCTGGTATGTGATATTAATAATATTGTTCATTATTGTTGTTGCTAGGTGCCACTGAGTCATATCCAACTCATAGTGACCTTTGTAGGGTTTTCAATGGCTGATTGTTTTGGGATTGCCTTGCAAGTGGATTGACATGTCCTTCTCCCATTTTTGTGGTGCAGGGACTCAAACCAGGGACCTAGAGACTGTAGAGTGGCACTCTACCAACTGAGCTAAATCCCAGTCCCTGATATCATTCATTAGTTTCAACATTTGATTGGATCCCTTTTCTTGGGAATAGGCACAGATAGCGATCTCTTCCAGAGGGTTGCCCAGGTAGCTGTTTTCCAAATCTCATGGCATGAACAACTTAACACCTGCAGTGCTGCATCTGTTTGTTGAAATATCTCTATTGGTATTCCACCATTTCCCGGAGCCTTGTGTTTCACCAGTTCCTTCAAGGCAGTTTCTACTTCTTCATTTAATACCATTGGTTCCTGATCATATGCAGCCTCTTGAAATGGTTGGTCATCTGCCAATTCTTTTTTGTATAATGACTCTGTATATTGCTTCCATCTTTTTTTGATATTTCCTGTGTCGTTTAATATTTTCCCTGTAGAATCCTTCACTATTGCCATTCAAGACTTGATTTTTTTTTTCTTCAATTCCTTAAGCTTGAGGAAAACAGTGTGTTTTCTCATTTGGTTTTCTATATCCAGCTCTGCACATATCATTAAAATATTTTATTTTGTCTGCTTGAGTTGCCCTTTGAAATATTCTGTTTAGTTCCCTATCTTCATCATGTTTTCCTTTTACAATTACTGGGTAAATGGTTGGAAATGCCAGGCAACTTGTCTTTTTTAGCAATAACTATATAAATAGTAGCCTATAGCCGTAGCCTTGTGGCATCTGATCCCATCAGATCTCGGAAGCTAAGCAGGGTCAGGCCTGGTTAGTACTTGGATGGGAGACCACCTGGGAACACTAGGTGCTGTAGGCTTGGGAGATGGACCCAGCAACCCACTCCCAAAAATTGACCGGCCATTGAAAACCCTATGAACAGCAGAGAAACACTGACAATAGTGTTTCCCCTGTTCTACATAGGGTCACTATAAGTCAGATACCGACTCTATGGCACCTAACAACAACAACAACAACATATAAATAGTGACATTGTGATGGAAAAGGAAGAGAACAGATGCAAAGCTTAGTCCTAGGTTATATACCCTAGACTTTTTAATTAACTTATTAATGGTAAGCTGGGAACTTTGAGGTATATCTTCATTTAATCTTGAGTTGTGTTTTGTCTTTGTTTTTGTTAGAACAGGAAGTTCCTTCAGAAAAGAATGAGTGTGTAATTCTATAGCATCCAGCAGGTGGCAATATTAGCCAGTATTGGGTTTTGTTTGTTTGTTTGTCTCTCTCACTGCCAGAATGGCAGATGGCCTTGTTCTCAGAATAAACCAGAATGAGACCCAGATACTAAAACCATGCAGTGTCTTATTATCTGTGACTGACACTGTTGTCAGTGTGCTCAGAATTATGTTCTAACCCAATGAGGAGGAGCTGCCAGGTCCTATTGAAACTACCCAGCCCTCACTTTCTCCTGCTGATTGATGTTGCTTTCCTTTTGCAACCTGAAATTGGCAGGAAACCAAAAGTGACCCTGGAGTTGCTTCATCTATGAGACTTTCAAACCAAATTACAACCGTCTTGGGTAATATAATTCTTTTTTCTTGCAATTCTTTCTCATTAAATCAGTCTCATATCACACATGTGTCTCTGTTTCTTCTCTGTTCCAACTCCTCCTTGCAACAAAAAGGGGAAAAGTAAAATTCCAAGTCATAAAAATTGGATCTTCCAGGCACAGTGGTACAAACCTGTAATCCCAGGGACTCAGAAGGCAGAGGCAGGAGGATTGCAAGTTCAAGGCTAGAGGCAGCTTGTGTTACTTAGCAATACCCTGACTCAAAATAAAAAATGGGCTGAGGGCACAGCCCAGTGGTACAGTACTTGGAAAGAGTTACATGTGGGAAGCCCTAGGTTCAACCACCAAGTACTGCAAAAAAAAAAAAAAAAAAAAAAAAAAAAAAAAAAAAAAAAAAAAAAAAAAAAAAAAAAAAAAAAAAAAAAAAAAAAAAAAAAAAAAAAAAAAAAAAAAAAAAAAAAAAAAAAAAAAAAAAAAAAAAAAAAAAAAAAAAAAAAAAAAAGGAAAAAAGAAAGGAAGAAAAGAGAAAGAAAGACGAAAGGAAGGAAGGAAAAAAGAAAAGAAAATATCTATTTGACTTAGCAGTAAACCTAGCTAAAAATTTTTTACGCAGACACAGCACAGAATCACTCAGTCCTGATAAGTAGAAAGTTGCCTTGAGAGATTTTTAGGACACTTGATTGAGCAGATATATCAATTTACTGTGAGTCATTTAAATGATCCTTTAGGGTATACTTGAAATGTCTGATAATATGCGGATATGTTTTGCTAGTAAGCTACTGTAGACTTACGTCTTGAAATTCATTGACAGTTAAAATAGGGAAGTATTCCATAAACTATGGCTTAGCACAAAGCAGTAAGGCAGTAGGGAGTTTTTCTCATGACTGCATTGATTTGTGAGAAAAATACCTAGGACTTGAGGGTTTGAAAAAAAATTATATATTTTCATCTTTGCCTAAAGTATAAAAATCTTAAGCTAATTTGAGAGATTGAAAGTTTGAGGGGAAAAAGCAGATAGTTCAATGGGAAATATATCTTTATTGACTTCATTTATCATGTTTAATCTGATAGTAAAAGAACCACCCAGATGGTCCTTTAATGTTCCTTTCAGTACTGAGAGTTTGTGAAACATCTTTTAAGAGGAGTAGGTGGTGTATGTAGGAAAAAAATAAATGTGCTATTTTGGCTTCTAGGGAGGAGAGGAGGGAGGCAATTATTTTTAGAGTCTGTTCTAGTTGCATACAGTTTTAGAAGAAATAAAAGAGTATGTTTTAATGTCATTGAATTCTTCAGGGGAATGAAGTCTTCAGAAACACGTCTTTTGAATCCTTGTCACCGTGATCATAGAGAACACACTTCCAGTTAACATGTATGTATACAAGTGTACACACATGTACTGATATAGTCCCACACAAATGTGGAGGAGGGGGCTGATGAGAGCATGCACATATTAGCAGAGTTTCTTTGATAAAAAGTAGTTAGACTTTAGTCCACTCTTTATGAGTAAGTGCTGCCAAATTTAGCATTCCTTATTTGGAGAGAACTACAGAGAGAATGTAGATGGAATGCAGAAAAAAGAACGAATAAAATCAATTAGGAAAAAATATTGAACCATACTGTTAATGTATAAAGAGATTAATTGAGTAAACTAACTGGAATTTTTCCCTTAACATTAAAAGGAAATACATACTCTGCTGTAGCAGAATATGTTGGTGTTGAACACCATGCCTTGATTTTTATCTAAGGATTAAATCATTTTAAAATCAGACAGTCTTATTTAGAAACTGTGATAAATAATGTCTCCACCTACAATGCAGAATAAACTTAGTTGCCTGAGTCTCAGGGGAATTCTTTGCCATGAATAGCTCTTTAACATGGACTTTGTGTAGGATCTTCCCCTTTTTGTATTGCACCAATAATTCACTTAAATCTATCAAACATCATTCACCTTCCAATCTATGTACAACATGCAAACAGTTGAATGCTCAAAGAATTAACAAAAATTGCCTTTCATTCAGACTTTACACATTCAAATGTTGATTCTTACTGTGAAAAGATAGTTTTTGTCATTAGAGCAGTTTACTTCCAAAATGCTAAAAATAGGAATTTTGGATATGGACCTGGATATATCAATTTATATATTGGCTCTACATAAAATATGCACATAATATAATGTCAACCTTATATGAGTTATTTAAAAGCAAAAGGTTACCAAATCTACCTACAAGAGGGTTATTGGTTCTGTTTTTATATTTTGGAAGTTAAACACAAAAATTCAAACATCTTGATGATTTCTTTCTCTTTACTCTTACTTCCCTGAGAGAATCCTTCCCCCCAACATCTGTATGCCTGTTACCCTTTATCCCCAGCCTCCTGCCTTTTTCATGTAGAGCCTGAGAACTACTCATTCATTCTTGTTCATGGATAGCATTCAACTGAAGCAAGGGCTCCTCTTTAGTGTGTCAGTGTGTGTTTTCCTGGGAAGTTTTTCATTTGCGAATTGTGGAGCTTGTTTCTCATTCAAGCAGAGTAAGGTAGTAGGGAGATCATTTGGAAGCCCACACATTTAAAGTGTATTTCTTCATTTGTCCATTTAACAGAAAGTTATTAAACTAACATTGACCCAGTGTAGGTGTTCAGGATCTAAAGTGAGCAAGGAAGTCATTGCTCTCAATTGTGTAGCTTCCAAGGCAACGGGAAGGATCCACCTAGTCTGCTAAGCCTGCCACTCCATGCCATTTCTTTTAATCCTCACAACAATCCTTTAAGAAAGCCGGTTTAGGGTTAAGGGATGTAGCTTAGTGGCAGAGCACCCTAACATATATAAGTGCCTGGGTTCAATCTAATGCTGCTAAATAAATAAATAAATAAATAAAAGAAAGAAAGAAAAAGAGAGCCAGTTTGTACAGAGATAAAGTTAAAAATCCAATGTAGTCATGTGAGCATAGACCTCATGCTTGACCCGTCTGTAGCTTTTGATGTTGCTATCTTCTCCTGTATTGAAATGGTTCCTTGCTTGCCTTTAAACTTGTATCCCACACATGCACTTCCTCACCCATCCCCATGGCTCCTCGCCTCCCCGCTCCCTTACCCAGATCACTCCCAGTGTGTTGCGTTTTTCTCCATCCTGTCTTTGTGTACTTTTCTCTTACTCCTTAATCAGTATGTTGCCCCAGTCTGTATCCTTAGCTTGCACTCTTCTGTTTTCAGTTGCCTATTGAGGATTTATCTATCTTAAATCACCATTTTTGGCCCCTGGAGCATAGCAGTTGCTGGTAAAATGCTGGATTACTAAATTCTCTCCCCCTCTTCCTTGCGGAGGCTGGCTAAAGCACTAAGCTCTAACTCCGTGACTTTCCAAGAGTCACAAAAGTACTCTGGACCTAAATCTACCAACAGCACCATCAGAACAGCCAGGACACCCTGTTTTCTTCCTTTTGTGATGTTTACCCAGCCCCTATTCTCTCTCTCTCTCTGCTCCAATAGTAGTAGATAACGCTTAGCTTGAGATTCGGTGTATTTTCTTCACTTGACTCATATTTTCCTGAGCATACCAAGTCCTCACTTTTATCACTAACACAGAATTCCACCAAGGCATCTTTTTGATGTTATACAACTGTCAATAGAAGCCTTGGTCTGTTTTAATTTTCTTGGGGACTCCTCATTAAGCAGCAGATAATAACACAGGGTTGGGAAGAATGAGTTGGAATCCATTCTCTGGCCAGGTAAATATGTGTAGTTTACCCTACTTCTCTGCTTCTGAGTGATGAAGTTAATAATGATCATTAGTAAGGATGTAATGAGATTCTCTATACAAAGTGCTTAACACACTCAAGAGAATGTGCTCAAAAAATGTTGGCTGTTACCAGGACTGTCATCTTGTGAACTAGAGGAAAAGTCAGATCAGAGTTCAGAAGCATAGATGTTTGATGTATAAGTCATGGGTTGACTCCTGCTTGCATTGAATAGTGGACAGTTCTTCAAGTCACCTCTTTTATCTAGCTGTGAAAAAAAAAAAAACAAACTATTCATGACTTTGGAGTTAAGAACATTGATCAGATTCAAGTACTTGGCATTCACAGCTTCTCTATTCTGTTTCCATGGCAGCTCAGGCAGTCCATACGAAGACTAAATTTTGTTAGCTATGATATTTATTGAAGACAATTTATATTTTATTCTTCTCATTTTTGTCTAGTGTATCTGTTTACTATCCTTTGTTTCCTGTTTCTGGTTTGCAGATGGTCTAGTATGTACAGTTTTGTTCTATATCCTCTATAGAAATACTCATTAGGTGGTAGGAAACCAAGTACTGAGGATTTTCTTGTCCGTTCTTGAAGCATATACAGACCCACAGGACTATGTCAAGGGAGTGAGGGTAAGAGAGCCTTGAATACAAGTTCCTACACAATTGAGCACTAACTTTCTTTTCTTCTCCAGGACCTACAAATAGAACGAGAGAGGAGTTCATATAATATATCTGGTGGCTGCACAGCCCTCATTGTGGTTTGCCTTCTGGGGAAGCTGTATGTGGCAAATGCCGGGGACAGCAGGTAAGCAAATTAACTGTCTAAGTCTTACTGATTCCTAATGCCTTCTGCTAATTTTTACATTTGCTTTAAACCTTAAATGATTAGAAATAAAATAATTCTGCTTGGGATTAGTTACTGAGAAGCAAAGGCCTTCCACATCCTAATAAAAATGCATTTGAGAACAGTCAGGTGGGTGTTACAAGGTAATGGCAGTCTTTTACTTGTTCATAGTACCAGCTCATGTATATACCTGCAGTTAGTCTAAACAAGTAGTGTTCAAATGTTTTTTTTGGCTTCAGAACCTGTTTTCCAGTGAGCTTAGCAGAGGCAGAATACAGAAGAGCAATGAGGGGGAGGAAAGGGATTTGAATGAAGTGGGTGTTTGGAGGGGCCTGGCAGGACTCTCCAAGCTGGCAGCACTTCCCCACAGTGACTATGCACTCTCTCCTCCCAGCAACCCCAGAGTTTTTCCTTTTATGCTCATCCCCTTACAGGCTGCAGGCTCGCCTCTTCCGGGTTCAGCTAAAGGGAATTGTGATTAACCTTTACTTTATCTCCAGCATTCCTAGAGAACAAGATAAACATAATTATGCTTTTATTTTATTTTGGAAGTAGTGATGCTTCTTTACTATTGGTGTGAGGAATGTTTAAATTACAGACTTTATGAAAAAGGTTCTAATATGTATTACAGGTTTCTCTGCGTCTTTAATAATGAAATAGCTGGCTGCATAGCAGGACCTTTTCCTAAAGAGTGACTATTCTGAAAGAAACAAAAGTACTGGACTCTAAACACTGTTCATCTAGAGAACCAGCAGTTTCCAGTGAGGGCTGAGGTCGTGGGGTTTTCTCACTCCTCTAGGCCTGTGCCTCTGGGTAGCCAGGCTCACTCTGGCTCTTCTTGTGGCCTCCACCGAATCCCTTGCCTTTCCTTGCCACCAGCTCACTTCATGGCTGCTGCCTCGGTAGCCTGGAAGACTGACCCCCTTGAGACAATCAAGAAATTGACGCCAGTTTTCCTCCCTTTACAAAGAGGGGGCCTAGGGCTGAGGAGTCTGCCTTCCTCCAGGAAAGCATCCTTTCCCAGGCCTTCCCACTGAAGATGCCAGAGAACAAGGCAGAGTGGACCGGGAAGGCAGCAGGTCTGGGTTGGAAGATGGATACTTTTCAAAGGTCCATTTATTTTAAAAGTACTGTGGATTTTCTGCTTTGCTGTATAAGATAGTTCAAATTTCAATGTAAAATTTTGCCTGTGAAGGGAAGTGGAAGATGTGATGTCTCTCCCACAGCTTCTATTCCCATGTCCCCTAGGGGTTCAGGCAGGAGACAGACCCCAACCCAGGCATGGCAAAGGTAGATGAAGAGGTAAAGGGGGACTGGCCTGAGTGTGGAGCCCAAGGAAGTTGCTGCCCACACAGGCCTTCAGGGACCAGGGGAGGAATTGCTATCTCAGAGCCCCAGCAGCATGGGGTGGGATTGAGGAAGTGCTCCACTTCGCTCCTCCTGCCTTCCCGTCTCTTGCCGAGCCTTCGCATTGCCTGAGCCCAGCTGGCTTCAGCCAGCAGACAGATGGCCCTGAGACCCTGTATTTGGAGGGCATCCTGCCTAGGCACAGGCACAGGCATAGGCACAGGCCAGGACCATGTCCCCAGGAACGACTCTGCTTCTTCTTTCCTTTCCTGCCTGCCCCGGAGTTTAGCAGCTTCTAGACAGAAATCATGTGAAGCTGTAGCCCTGTGGCATCCGATCCTGTCAGATCCTGGAAGCTAAGCAGGGTTGGCCCTAATTAGTACTTAGATAGGAGACTACTGAAGAATACTAGGTGCTGTAGGCTTAGGAGACGGACCTGACAACCCACTCCCAAAAAACCATCAGCCATTGAAAATCCCATGAATAGCAGAGAAGCACTAACAATACTGTTTTGCCTGTTGTACATAAGGTCGCTATGAGCCAGACATTGACCTGACAGCACCTAACAACAACTAATAAAATGGGTTTGCTGTTTATTTATGGGTCATAATTCATATAGAAACCTAACAAAAGTATGACTTGGTATTTATACATGCTATCCAAATTATCAGGTATAGGGTACTCACTAAGGTTGTTGTTGTTAGGTGCCGTCAAGTCAGCATCCGACTCATAGTGACCCTCATAGGGTTTTCAATGGCTGACTGTTTCCGGATTGCCTTGGGAGTGGATTGCCAGGTCCTTCTCCCAATTTACTAGGGTAGTCTTCAGAAAATGCTGCCTGGTGCTGTTTGTAGCTTACTGTTTTTGAGTCAGTGTCCATCCTCAGTGTAGGATGGTTCACAGTGGCGTGGTGACTGATTAAAAAAAATAATAATACGTGGTGGTCTAGTCACAGCAAGGGTAAACTTTCCCTCTCTTCTCAGAAGAATTCAACAACCATCTAGACACATGCAGTATCTGCATGATGCTTGCCAGTTGCTTCATTTTTCCCAGGCAAAGGCAGCCAAGTCAACACCTAGGGATCTTAAGGGACAAGCAAAGAGGCAGATGGTGGGTGGATTTTCACTTTAAGCAAAAATGAACTGGTCGCTTGCAAATGCCATGCAAAACAAAATGTAAACTATCACCCATTGTGTGAGTCCTCAGCTCCTTAGGGCTCTGCCATTCTCCAATTTAGGAGGGTGCTTTGACTCCATTTTAGAAATTGATGTCATTTTATTTCTAGACAACTAAGGCACTGAGGAAGCAAAGCCATCACCACATATTTCAAACAATGTCTAAAGGTTTAGCAACTGAGAGGAAGTGAACTCATGCAGATTAATGAAAGGTCTAAGGTTTGTTAAATTCTTAATTTCACTCTTGGCAGAATCATAGTAACAGCAGCAATGAGAGAGCTAATAAGTACAAGGCAAATACTACATGCTCAAACAGAAGATCATATTTAATTCAGTAATATGGTGAGAAGTAGGCATTATTAATATAGGAGAAGTATGGTTTACCAAAAAGAAAAAAAGTGCACAAAGGCACAGCAAGGTGAAGCTATTTGCCCCAGGTCTCCCGGTTCCTTGGGAGTCAAAGCACCATCCCCTCAGTCTCTGCTCTGCACCCTGTCACATCCATGCCAAAGCTCACAGGGTTTTTGTTTTTCCCATTTTAACATCTCTGAAGAATTTCTAATAATGCTCTTCATGGTGGTACACACATGTAATCCCAGCGGCTTGGGAGGCAGAGGCAGGAGGATGGCAAGTTCAAGACCAGAGGCAGTCTGAGTAATTTAGCAAGACCCTGTCTCAAAAAATAAAAAAATAAAAAATGGACTGGAGGCGGCAGCTCAGTGGTCCAGCACTTGCAAAGCATCCAAGCACAAGGCCCTGGGTTCAACCTCCAGTACCACAAAAAAGAAAAAAAAAAGAATTTCTAATTAATATTTTTCCCTTTATATTTATTTGTACATAAAACAATGGCACACTTTATATTCAGTGGCATCTCAGAGTTCACCTCCCATGGATTATGAGGTATAGGCAGTAGATAGATACATTTAGAGACTTTAAAATGCATTGCTGTCACCAAGCAAATAAGCTTTGGGTGATCCAGATAATTCATTTATAATATAGAAAACTGATATTTTCTCAATGTGAAGGCTGCCAACCTTCCAGAGGTCCCAGAGTTTTGTGGCCAGTTTGAAAGTTGTACTTCCATTTTCATGATATTATTGTTGTTAGGCTCCATTGAGTCGGACTCGACTCATAGCAACCCTCGTAGAGTTTTCAATGGCTGATTGTTTCAGGATAGCTTCTTTTGTTTTTGCCACATCCTTCTCCAATTTTGCAGAGTTGGGGATCAAACCCAGGTCCTGAGGGAGTGTGGGGCAGCACTCTACCAACTAAGCTAAACCCCATCCTGTTTTGACGATGTTGTTGTTGTTAGGTCCCCGTGGAGTGGGTATCCAACTCATAACTGACCCTACGCACAATAGGCCAAACACTATTGTCAGTGCTTCTGTGCTGTTCATAGGGTTTTCAATGGGGGATTGATTTTTGGGAGTGGGTCGCCAGGTCCTTCTCCCAAGCCTACAGTATCTGGTGTTCCCAGGCAGTCTCCCATCCAAGTACTAACCAGGCCCGACCAGGCTTTGCTTCTAAGATCTGATGGGATCAGACAGCCACAGTGCTATGGTTGCAGGCAATTTTGATGATAACAAAATTATGTTATTTCTCTTGAAAATAACATAATCCTCTTCTGGACCTTCCAGGTGATTCTTCTAGAAGTAATCGCTACCACAAAGTCAGACCTCCATTTTGCTGTGTTTTTTGATTTCTTTAAAACAAGTGTCTCACTGACTTTTTCAAAATGAGCCAACAGACCCCTGAGAATACATGGTTACCTTCATATGCAGGAAATCCTTCTAGAAAAGATGAGGAATTTACATGTGTTCCTTAATTAGCTCCATACAAAAAGAGTGAACAAACATTCCATGTATTGCTTTTCGTTTGTTTTGCAGTACTACAGGATTGAGGGCCTTACATATGCTAGGCTGCACGCTCAGATCATTTTTTATTTTATAACTTGAGATAGAGTCTCACCAAGTTACTCAGGCTGCCTCTGGCCTTGACCCTGCAATCGTTCTGCTTCCATCTCCCAAGTCACTGGGATTACAGGCATGAGGCACCAGGCTCGGCCTATTTATTGTTTAAATGAAACCTGTGAGTCCAGCTAAGATAGTTTTCTTTAATTTCTCTTTTGCTCCTTCTTAGATTTACAGAATTATTCCATTTAAGTTAAAGCTTTCTACAGTAGGTCAGAGGTGAATTCCTAAAGCAAGTCTGAATTTTCTTGAGGATAAGAGTTAGATATTAAACAAGACTTACATTTCTAAATTCAAAAGCAATTACACATCTGTGGTACCACCTCTCCCAGGTTTCTCCCCTTTGCTGGTGGACAGATAATGAAACATTATGTAACCGCCTCCTCCCCTAGGGAATATAAAGAACTATTCATTCCTTTTTATGTTTGTGGATTCCACCAGTGGCCAGTACAGAATCTTCCTGAACGTCCTTGTTTTTGATAAGAGGTTCACCTATCCACACTTGCCAAGGAGCTGCCTCTTTGATAGGAGCCTTCCTCCAAGTTCAGAAATATATTTGATCTTCTTCCATTGACTACATTGAATTCACTGCACTTCTCATTTTCTTTGACATGAACCAAGCTTAATCACTATTCTTCACTATAAAAGTTGCATTGCCATTTTTGCCTTTTTCTGTGCAGCCTCCATCTTTTCAGTATAACCTCCCTTAGCTATACGTAGAAGGGGCTAGCAAAAAGAAAATACTATAAAGTGATCACAAATATATGCAGAGACATAGTGATGAAGTGTTAGCTCAAAACAATCTCTGCTTTTCCTGTCAAGCCACCCACTGACTACACTGAGGGCACCTGGAGACCCTCTCTCTGGACCTTCTCCCTGTCTCTTCCCCCTAGATAATCTCAATCCTCTCCCTTACACCCCTTGCTGTATATCTGTGGTCCCAAACCAAGGAGCATTACCTAGGGAACTTTTGCTGTTGTTGTTAGATGCCATTGAGTCGAGTTCAACTCACAGCAACCCTCATAGGGTTTTCAGTGGCTGATTGTTTCAGGATTGCCACGTCCTTCTCCTATTTTGTGGTGCTGGGGATTAAATCCAGGGTCTCAGAGACCACAGAACAGCACTTTACTAACTGAGCTCAACCCTAGCCTGGGCATCTGTTTAGAAGAGCAAATTCTCTGACTCTGTCCCAGCAAATTCTCTGACTCTGACCCTACTGAGTCAGAAGCCCAGAGATAGGGAGGCAGGAATCTGTGCTCTTTCAAGTCCTCCAGGTGATTCGGATGCAAGCTGAAAGTTAAGAATCACTAGTATCCGCCGCGGTGGCGCTTTCCTGTAATCCCAGCGGTTCAGGAGGCAGAGGCAGGAGAATCGCAAGTTCGAGACCAGAGGCAGTCTTCGTAACCCTGTCTAAAAAAGTTAAAAAAAAAAAGGGGGGGGGGGCTGAGGGTGCAGCTCAGTGGTCCAGCACTTGCAGAGCATGCAAGTGTGAGGCCCTGGGTTCAACCCCCAGTATCACAAAAAAGAAAGAAAAAAAGAAAAAGAATCACTACTATCCTTGTACAGTACTGCTCTATGTGCTCTGAGGCCCTGGGTTTGATCCCCTGCACCCCAAAAATGGGTGAGGGACCTGGCAGTCCACTCCCAAAACAATCCCAAAATCAGCCATTGAAAACCCTATGACTAGCAGAGAAACACTGGCATAGTGCTGGGCATGGCACAGTGTTGAGGAGTGTTTTGTTCTACAGTACGTAGCATCACTATGAGTTGGACCTGACTGGACAGCACTTAACAACAACAAGAAGTCTACTCCTGGGAATCTGAGAGAGCCAGGAAGGAGCCAGTGCATCCTTGGGGTTTAAAAAGGATGGCAGTTTGAGCCAGGCGTGGTGGTGCACGACTGTAATTCCAGCAACTCCGGAGCCAGAGGCAGGAGGATTGCAAGTTCAAGACCAGAGGCAGTCTGCATAACTCAG